>JACEFZ010006773.1:0-30918 GCA_014155875.1 Cepaea nemoralis | reverse complement strand
CACCATACGTCGGTTCTCCATCCTCTACGGCCATACCACGTGGCACATACCGGTTCTCCATCGTCTACAGCCATACCACGTGGCACATACCGGTTCTCCCCCCATCACTCAAGTCAAGCAACGTCGGGCCTGGTTAGTACTTAGATGGGTGACTGCTTGCGAAACCACGTGCTTGTAGACATTTTTATTTTATTTTTGTTGTGTCTTGTGTTTTTAGTCCTGTACAATTTTGTTGTTTTGCTACCCGCCAGTCTACTAGCATTGTAGCCCTCCGGACAAATGTACACGTGCTCAGTCTCCCAGTAAAACCCGCCACAGCAACTTTGACTGTATCTCTTTTTGGCGGTTTCTTCTGTCAGCTCTGGTGTAAACAGGCACAACGCAATTACATCCAAACCAACATTCCGGATGTACGTATAAGAAGAAGTTATGTGGTACGATTTATTGCCTGGCATTTTACAAGGAGGATAAAGTTAAAGAAAGCCAAGTATAAAACAGGAAACACTAAATTAAAATATGATTTGTGTATATTGAGTAATGACAAGGAAATACAAAACAAATTCAACATAGAAGTACAGAACATATTTGATATATTGTCTGATCTAGAGATATTATTCCAGGATGTGCATGATCAATGGGAATTGTTAAAGAATTCAATCAGTTTAGCTGCAGAAACAAATATTCCAAAATTAAAGAAGGTGGGTCGTAAGAAATGGATGACTGAAGAAATTTTACACCTAATGGAAACAAGAAGACTCAACAAAAATAATACTGCCAAATAAGAAGAAATTCACAGACTAGTCAGAATATTACGAAGGAAGGCAAAAGAAGCATGGCTAGGAAAAATGCTTAGAAATTTGAAAAACAACACAACAGTCAAAATACCAAATTAGTGCACAAAAGAATTCAGGAACTTACTAATAAAAGAACAAGTACATCAACAAGGTGTCTAAAAACTAAAGATGGCAAAATCATAATAGAAAAAGAGTAGAAGCTATAGACGTATAGAGTAAAGAGTATAGAAGCTATACACATGATTCCCAGAATATGATGATTTATAGATCCTAAACTATGATGATTTATCTGATCTTCCATGCTATACATATGATCCCAGACTATGATGATTTATCTGACCTTTCATGCTATACACATTAATTTATTATGGACAGATTATGTGATAAACCTGCATAATGATAACAGAGAGAAACAGTATGATATTAGATTTCATAATGAAGGACCGCCAATTTTGAAGATGGAGGTTCGAAATGTTCTCAAGCATATGAAAGCTGGCAAGGCCCCCGGTGCAGATAACATCACAACAGAAATGATTATAGCTTTACAAGAATTTGGACTAGAGCAAGTTACCAGACTGCTGAACACATTATATGATACTGGAGATATACCTTCTGAATTATGTAACTCTGAATTTAATGCAATCCCAAAGAAATCGGGAACCTTGGAATGTGATCAACATAGAACATTTAGTATAATGAGTCACATCACAAAAATTTTGCTACGAATTATTATGCAAAGAGTGAGGAAGAAAATACAACCGGAAATAGGGGAAGAACAATGTGGGTTTGTAGAAGGAACGGGTACAGTAAATGCTGCGTATATGCTGCGAACAGTTATTGAACGTGCTAGAGAAGTAAACAAGGATATACATCTTTGCTTTATTGACTATACAAAGGCTTTTGATAGAGTTAGACATGTCAACATGGTGGATATGCTTGCAGATCTACAAATTGATGGGAAAGACATTAGACGTATAAACAACATATATTGGAAACAACAAGCTGCCTTAAGGATTGATATCGTGGGACAATATCAACCTATTAAGAGATCTATCCTACTTGTTACTCTAAATTATCTAGCCAACGTATTATTTTTAATGCATCTATCCTAGTTGTTCTCTAAATTATCTAGCCAACTTATTATTTTAAAGGCTTCTATCCTACTTGTTACTCTAAATTATCTAGCCAACTTATTATTTTTAATGCATCTATCCTAGTTGTTACTCTAAATTATCTAGCCAACTTATTATTTTAAATGCTTCTATCCTACTTGTTACTCTAAATTATCTAGCCAACTTATTATTTTAAAGGCTTCTATCCTACTTGTTACTCTAAATTATCTAGCCAACTTATTATTTTAAATGCTTCTATCCTACTTGTTACTCTAAATTATCTAGGTAACTTATTATTTTAAAGGTTTATATCCTACGTGTTACTCTAAATTATCTAACCAACTTATTATTTTAAAGGCTTCTATCCTACTTGTTACTCTAAATTATCTAGCCAACTTATTATTTTAAATGCTTTTATCCTCCTTGCCGGCTCTGTGCCGATGGGGTTATGGACGCAATTCGTAATCCTGCATAACGCGTTCGAAACACAGCTGCGGGAGATGTGGCAGCAGACATTTTAATGTGTATACCCTTCTTGTTACTCTCAATGAGGGGGGTACGTGGTGTCAGACATTGGAAGCACCTTTGGTAAGGATGACTCTCATGTCCTTTTCAGGACCCATCCCCCACTGGTCCAAGCCTGACACCCAGCTCGCGCCTGTGGCTCCTATAGTGTGTTTTCTTTTTGTTACCTCAATATAAAATTCAATATCTCAGTAACCAACTGAGGGAAAATGATGAGATTTAGTATATAACCTTATCATTATGTCCAGCCAAAAAAAAAATAATTTTGTTCTGGAGATTTTACAGCAGATTTCAAAGTTTGTTTATATGCGGTATATAAATTACGACATAGAGATTACGTCCATCATTTTAACAGTATTACAGCTTCACCAAGACACTTAAAAAAAATTTTCACGTGATTTCCGTTTTGAAACAAACAGCACGAAGATTCAGAGGTGTCTCCAAATGGGGGATCTTTCATGAAACGTGATTATATAAATAAACTAGCTGACAAGGCCCGGCTTCTGGCGGGGATCTATCTATCTATCTATCTATCTATCTATCTATCTATCTATCTATCTATCTATCTATCTATCTATCTATCTATCTATCTATCTATCTATCTATCTATCTATCTATCTATCTATCTATCTATCTATCTATCTATCTATCTATCTATCTATCTATCTATCTATCTATCTATCTATCTATCTATCTATCTATCTATCTATCTATCTATCTATCTATCTATCTATCTATCCGTCTATCTATCTATCCGTCTATCTATCTATCCGTCTATCTATCTATCTATCTATCTATCTATCTATCTATCTATCTATCTATCTATCTATCTATCTATCTATCTATCTATCTATCTATCTATCTATCTATCTATCTATCTATCTATCTATCTGTCTGTCTGTCTGTCTGTCTAGCTACCTACCTACCTACCTACCTATCTATCTCCTGCTTGCCTGCCGGCCGACCGACCAACCGGCCGACCGACCAACCGACCGACCGACCCACCCACCTACCTTTCTGCCTACCTACCTACCTACCTTTCTGTCTGTCTGTCTGTCTGTCTGTCTGTCTGTCTGTCTGTCTGTCTGTCTGTCTGTCTGTCTGTCTGTCTGTCTGTCTGTCTGTCTGTCTGTCTGTCTGTCTGTCTGTCTGTTTGTCTCTCTGGCTGTCTGTCCGCGCTATTAAATATTGATAAAAGTTACTGGAGAAAATGTGAGGACCTTGTGTTGAAAGAGGAAGAGTACTATTGGAGAAAGGATGGATTGAATTTTATGCAATCGAGAGCAATCATCAACCTACTGGAATCGTCCGACACAGATTAAGGTCTGAGCAGATCGCAGACCGTAATCTACGTACACACTTACTGTGATATTTTGCTCCAACTATTCAGACGAATTGCAGGCCCTAAACATTACAGCATCAGCATCAGCTGAAGAAACAAGAAGGAAATGAAAAATAAGGTAAGAAATATAGTCCTTCTACTTTCCTGTTAATTTACAAATTATTTACCCCGTGCCTCTGTAAATTCTCTGTCTTTACTAATATTACACATTGCACCCCTCTCGGGATTCTCCGTGGTGAAGTGGTCAAGCCGTCTGACTAGGGCTCCGAAGGTTGTATGTTCGATTCCGGGCCGCGTCCTTCATTTCAAAAATGCATTTTTTCTCTCGGAGACTCCCGAGGGTCGTCGCTGGAGCTACGGAGTTCGTGCTTTGTGCGACGCTTTCCGCGGTGCGGAAAGAAACTGAGCCATATGGGATAAAATCCCGGTGCAATGCAGCCGACTCTGTCGATTGTAAGCTACTTCTTTCATTGCACCCACTCCCATACGAATCAGGATACGCCTTTGTGTGTCATCTGAATGTGCAGGTCCCCATTACCGTAAACATAACTTTTTTTTAGCGAGAAATCACTCGTTGTTCAGCAAAACATCAAAGGAATGTCGCCGCTTTCAATGATTTAAGTTGTTTTTGGACCTATCAAAGACATATTCCTTGGGTGGGGGTAAATATAAGACGGCTGGAAAAATTTCATAACGATGCAACAGACAGTTTTCAAAATAATTGATCGTGAATGAAGGCATTCAAATCGGAACATACTATAGTAACTGTCAGCATGCGACAGCGGCCACCTCCCGGGCAACAGCTGTAAGAGGCTGGCTAAACCAGGCTTGGGTAGCCGATTTGGTGTCACACCAAGCGGTAAACAAGAGTATGCCTACCCAGCATGTGAAGACAGGATTCGGCAGACTGCGCAGAAGAAATCATTCCTGATTCAACAGGCAAGACGGCGTTTACCTGCAAAGCGTTGTGGAAGGTAATGAGCACGGCAAGGCACGTAGAGCGCCCTGGTCATCCACTGCACCTGTATTCGTCTCCAGTTGTCTCGACTTGTCTTGCCACTGGACTCAGATGGACTCAGGCGAGAGAGTGAGGTCGCAAGTCATCGCGCAAGTCATTCTTCATCCAACGTCATATATCACCTTCAAGTCCTGTGGCGATGGGCGAGCGGCGAAGCGGCAGGCGTGGGTATGCTGGCAGCCGTGGTCGCAGACCTGCACACAGGCGGCTTAGGCCATATGGTCGTCTTCTACTGACCGGAGCAGCAGTGGGATTCGGCAGCCCCCTGAGCGACTGAGCAGCCCTCTATAGGAACACACTGCTCACCTCCATAGCATGAGGAAGGGGCTAGAAAAGGTGTCCTAAACATTGTCTGCTCTATCAATACCTAACCAGCTAGCTGCGGTTGGTGGGTACCCTAACTGCGGTCGACATACAAAGATAAAACAAGTAAAGCTAAAAGAGGAAACCATATTCCCTTAACAATTGGAACTTGGAATGTACGCACCCTACTTGATAGAGACGAACAGCACTGATTGGGAGAAAGCTGAGCAGGTACAACATCGACATTGCAGCCTTGAGCGAGACACGACTTTCAGAAGAAGGCCAAATCTGTGAAATAGGTGCCGGCTACACATTTTTCTGGAGTGGAAGGAAAAGCGAGGAATGACGCCAGTAGTTATAAATGTGCAAATCGGGTATGATTTGGTGGAGCCTCCACCATTTGACCTTGACCTCGGTTGATTTTCACTCCCCCTCGGTCATATAGTTGGGTGGGTAAGGGGTGGTATCTAGGTCATATCTAAGGGCGATAATTCTAAGATTTTATGTTTCTAAGGGCAGATAACTATTGAGTGGGTGTATAAAAATTTTAATTAATTATTAAAAAATAAAATAAAATAAATAAAAATAAAAATAAATAACGACGGGGTGCGGGGTGGTGGCGGGGGGGTGGGCGCGTGGGGTGAAACTAGGCGGTTCGGGCTTAAACACTATCAGGTATATAATAATTTTTATTAAATCATGTATAAACAATACAATGCATATTAAATAAGTAGCGGCATGGTGGAAAATTCTGGAACGTAGTACCGGGGAGTTATACGTCGGCAAGTGTGGGAAAATCTCCGGCGGGTGTGACGGTGGTCGGTTCATAACAGACGTGGAGGGGTGGATACGGAAAAGTCATTAAGTAAAGGGTTGTAAAAACGTGGGTGAGTGGTGTGTTAAAATATTTTGAACTGTTAGTGCATTGGTGGTGTGCATTAGTACGAATAGAAGGAATAAGTGCGGTGGGGATAGTAGTGGGTATGGGTTAGTGAAATTAGTTGATAAGGGTAGTTATTAGTGCTATGTAGCTGTTCATAGTAGCTTATTCACTAACATAACACGTGTTACAAATGAAACCTTGAAAGCTAAAGATCGTTGATTGTAATGGATATAGTGTAGTATCATTTGGTGGTAAGGGGTGGGTACCAGGTATTAGTGGTCAACCGATGGTTAAGTAGTGGTCAAGGGAGGAAAGTTTAGGGGAAAGTAGTTGTAATGATATGGTGACGATTAAAGAGTGGTAAATTAGTGATCAACCAGTGGTCAGGTGGTGGTCAAGTGAGAAAATTTTAGGGGAAAAGTAGTTGTAATGATATGGTGATGATTAAAGGATGGTAAATTAGTGGTCAAGCAGTGGTCAAGTAGTGGTCAAGTGGTGGTCAAGTGAGGAAATTTTAGGGGAAAAGTAGTTGTAATGATATGGTGATGATTAAAGGATGGTAAATTAGTGGTCAAGCAGTGGTCAAGTGGTGGTCAAGTGAGGAAATTTTAGGGAAAAGTGGTTATAATGATATGGTGATGATTAAAGGGTGGTAAATTAGTGGTCAAGTAGTGGTCAAGCAGTGGTCAAGTAGTAGTCAAGTGAGGAAATTTTAGGGAAAAGTAGTTGTAATGATATGGTGATGATTAAAGGGTGATAAATTAGTGGTCAAGCAGTGGTCAAGTAGTGGTCAAGTGAGGAAATTTTAGGGGAAAAGTAGTTGTAATGATATGGTGATGATTAAAGGGTGGTAAATTAGTGGTCAAGTAGTGGTCAACCAATGGTCAAGTAGTGGTCAAGTGGTCGAGTGACCACTTAAATTGTAGAGGACGATGTCCCTAAGATTATGGTAGTGGTTAAAGTGATCGATGACGTGGTCAAGTAGCGGTCAACCAGTGGTCAAGTGGTCGAGTGAACACTTAAAAGGTAGAGAAAAGTACTATATTGAAACGGTGATGGTAAAATGGTCGACGACGTGGTCAAGCAGTGCTCAACCAGTGGTCAAGCGCTCAAGTGAGAAAATTGTAGGGTATGGTACTTGTAGTGAAACAGAGATGGATAAATTAAGTAGTGACGTTGTCAAGTAGTGATCAAGTAGTGGGCAAGTACTGGTCAAATGATCGAGTGACCACTTAAATTGTAAGGGGAAGTACGTGTAGTGAACCTGTGTTGGTTAAAGTGATCGATGACGTGCTCAAGTAGTGGCCAAGTAGTGGGAAATGGTCGAGTGACTACTTAAATTGTCGGTGAAAGTAGGTATAGTGACATGGTGATGATCAAGAGTTGGTCAAGTGGTGCTCAAATGGTGGTCAAGTAGTGGTCAAGTAATCGAATGACCATTTAAATTATAGGGTATGGTACGTGTAGTGAAACGGTGATGGTAAAATAAGTAAGGACATAGTCAAATAGTGGTCAAGTACTGGTGAAGTAGTGATCAAGTGGTCGAAGGATCACTTAAATTGTAGGGTATGGTATGTGTAATGACATGATGATGGTTAAAGTGATCGATGAAATGATCAAGACGTGTCAAAGATGGCGTCGCACCCTATCACACATGGGTAATTGCTACAACAAAACTACGTCTCATTCACTAAAACTGGTCAAATATGGTGTCACATCCGGTCACAGGGGTAATGGGACATCTGAGACACGTGGTTAAGAGGGAAACTATAGAAAAAAGGTGTCCTATCGGTTGTCGAGTCAGGGAACCTAACGTATGATGATCACTGTGTATAGGAGTGAATACACTGCATCATCAACACTGCATCATCAACACTGCATCCGAAGGGTAAAATGGTCACCCCCTTCTCTCTCTCTTTTCTATAACCGTGTAGTCCTAGTGTTATCCGGTTACACCAAAGGACACCCGAGCATCAACACAACAAACTGCCCCGATTCAACCTTAGGCAATGCACGTAACATGACAGGTCACATGTCCGCCGTCATAACCAGCGACGTTATCACGTATCAAATTAGACATCTACACTTTCATGTCCTTTCTATGTGGTCATAGTGTCTTTACATCTTTCTCTAGAAACCCATTTCCAAGACCAATATATGTTTTTTCGGTGTACCTGCTCAGTGCCACACTTCACAACCAGACAAAAGTACACCTTCTATGTACCACTTCAACCGTCAAATAAGAAAATATGTTAGACAAAATATTAAAATTATTGGTCAAATACAGAAATATCTCGTCCAAAGTTATAAAAAGTACGAACATTTGTTAACCTATTGGGGAAAATATCAATCAAGTTTGTTAGTCAAATAGAAAAAAATATTGACCACGTAACGATATATCTTGTCCACACTTATGAAAAGTAGGGAAATTTGATAGTCAAATGAGAAAAAAGATTGACCAAGTAACGAAATACCCAAACCAAACTTATGAAAAGTACGAAACTTTGTTAAGCAAGTATGAAAATGTATCGACCAAACAGAGAAATATATCACCCAAACTTATAAAAAGTAGGAACATATGTTAACCAAAGGGAAAATACCTTGGCCAAATAGGAAAATTTGTTAGCCAAAGGAGAAAAAGATTGACCAAGTAACGAAATTCCCCAACCAAACTTATGAAAAGTACGAAACTTTGTTAAGCAAGTATGAAAAGGTATCGTCCAAACAGAGAAATATATCACCTAAACTTATAAAAAGTAGGAACATATGTTAACCAAATGGAAAATATCTTGGCCAAATAGGAAAATTTGTTAGCCAAATGGGGAAAATATTGTCCAAGTAACGAAATATCCCCCAACAAACTTAGGAAAAGTACGAAACTTTGTTAAGCAAGTATGAAAAGGTATCGACCAAGTAGAGAAATATATCACCCAAATTTATAAAAAGTAGGAACATATGTTAACCACAGAGAAAATACCTTGGCCAAATAGGAAAATTTGTTAGCCAAATGGGGAAAATATTGTCCAAGTGACGAAATACCCCCCAACAAACTTAGGAAAAGTACGAAACTTTGTTAAGCAAGTATGAAAAGGTATCGACCAAACAGAGAAATATATCACCTAAACTTATAAAAAGTAAGAACATATGTTAACCAAATGGAAAATATCTTGGCCAAATAGGAAAATTTGTTAGCCAAATGGGGAAAATATTGTCCAAGTAACGAAATATCCCCCAACAAACTTAGGAAAAGTACGAAACTTTGTTAAGCAAGTATGAAAAGGTATCGACCAAACAGAGAAATATATCACCTAAACTTATAAAAAGTAAGAACATATGTTAACCAAACGGAAAATATCTTGGCCAAATAGGAAAATTTGTTAGCCAAATGGGGAAAATATTGTCCAAGTAACGAAATATCCCCCAACAAACTTAGGAAAAGTACGAAACTTTGTTAAGCAAGTATGAAAAGGTATCGACCAAACAGAGAAATATATCACCCAAACTTATAAAAAGTAGGAACATATGTTAACCAAATGGAAAATATCTTGGCCAAATAGGAAAATTTGTTAGCCAAATAGAAAAAATATTGACCACGTAACGATATAGCTTGTCCACACTTATGAAAAGTAGGGACATTTGTTAGTCAAATGGGGAAAATATTGACCACGTAACGAAATACCCCCCAACAAACTTAGGAAAAGTACGAAACTTTGTTAAGCAAGTATGAAAAGGTATCGGCCAAACAGAGAAATATAACACCCAAACTTATGAAAAGTAGGAAACTTTGTTAGCCAAAGTGAAAACACCTCGGTCAAGTAAGAAAATTCTGATAGCCAAATGTGAAAAGTGTCGGCCAAATACAGAAATTGCTCAACCAAACTTATAAAACGTAGGAAAATTGTTATTCAAACGGGAAAGCTATTGAACAACTAGGAAAATGTAATAGTCAAAGAAGAATAATACTGAACAAGTAATGAAATATATCATTCAAACTTATGAAAAGTAGGAAGCCTTGATAACCAAATGTGAAAAATATCACTCAAAGAGAGAAATAGCTCGCCCCAACGTATAAAAAGTAGGAAAATTGTCGACCAAAGGGGAAAAAGTTAGACCAAATACAGAAATATCTCGACCAAACTTACAAAAATCTAGGAAAAAATAGTACCCAACACAAATAAAAGGCTGACTAAAGTTATAAATCCAAACTTATAAAAATAACCAAATAGGAAAACATATTGACCAAGTACAGACATATATCAATCAAACTTATAAACTTGTCGTCCAAAGTGATAAAAAACAAAGAAAGGCTGTCAGCCAGTCTAAGAAATAGGTATGGAAAAGTAAGTCGACAAAGCTCAGAAAAAAAAGGAAAAAAAAAGGAAATAAAATATAACTTCTGTAGTCTTGGTCGACTTACTTTTCCATACCTATTTCTTAGACTGGCTGACAGCCTTTCTTTGTCTCAGATGTCCCATTACCCCTGTGACCGGATGTGACACCATATTTGACCAGTTTTAGTGAATGAGACGTAGTTTTGTTGTAGCAATTACCCATGTGTGATAGGGTGCGACGCCATCTTTGACACGTCTTGATCATTTCATCGATCACTTTAACCATCATCATGTCATTACACATACCATACCCTGCAATTTAAGTGATCCTTCGACCACTTGATCACTACTTCACCAGTACTTGACCACTATTTGACTATGTCCTTACTTATTTTACCATCACCGTTTCACTACACGTACCATACCCTATAATTTAAATGGTCATTCGATTACTTGACCACTACTTGACCACTATTTGAGCACCACTTGACCAACTCTTGATCATCACACCATGTCACTATACCTACTTTCACCGACAATTTAAGTAGTCACTCGACCATTTACCACTACTTGGCCACTACTTGAGCACGTCATCGATCACTTTAACCAACACAGGTTCACTACACGTACTTCCCCTTACAATTTAAGTGATCACTCGATCATTTGACCAGTACTTGCCCACTACTTGATCACTACTTGACAACGTCACTACTTAATTTATCCATCTCTGTTTCACTACAAGTACCATACCCTACAATTTTCTCACTTGAGCGCTTGACCACTGGTTGAGCACTGCTTGACCACGTCGTCGACCATTTTACCATCACCGTTTCAATATAGTACTTTTCTCTACCTTTTAAGTGTTCACTCGACCACTTGACCACTGGTTGACCGCTACTTGACCACGTCATCGATCACTTTAACCACTACCATAATCTTAGGGACATCGTCCTCTACAATTTAAGTGGTCACTCGACCACTTGACCACTACTTGACCATTGGTTGACCACTACTTGACCACTAATTTACCACCCTTTAATCATCACCATATCATTACAACTACTTTTCCATTAAAATTTCCTCACTTGACCACTACTTGACCACTGCTTGACCACTAATTTATCACCCTTTAATCATCACCATATCATTACAACTACTTTTCCCTAAAATTTCCTCACTTGACTACTACTTGACCACTGCTTGACCACTACTTGACCACTAATTTACCACCCTTTAATCATCACCATATCATTATAACCACTTTTCCCTAAATTTCCTCACTTGACCACCACTTGACCACTGCTTGACCACTAATTTACCATCCTTTAATCATCACCATATCATTACAACTACTTTTCCCCTAAAATTTCCTCACTTGACCACCACTTGACCACTACTTGACCACTGCTTGACCACTAATTTACCATCCTTTAATCATCACCATATCATTACAACTACTTTTCCCCTAAAATTTTCTCACTTGACCACCACCTGACCACTGGTTGACCACTAATTTACCACTCTTTAATCGTCACCATATCATTACAACTACTTTCCCCTAAACTTTCCTCCCTTGACCACTATTTAACCATCGGTTGACCACTAATACCTGGTACCCACCCCTTACCACCAAATGATACTACACTATATCCATTACAATCAACGATCTTTAGCTTTCAAGGTTTCATTTGTAACACGTGTGATGTTAGTGAATAAGCTACTATGAACAGCTACATAGCACTAATAACCACCCTTATCAACTAATTTCACTAACCCATACCCACTACTATCCCCACCGCACTTATTCCTTCTATTCGTACTAATGCACACCACCAATGCACTAACAGTTCAAAATATTTTAACACACCACTCACCCACGTTTTTACAACCCTTTACTTAATGACTTTTCCGTATCCACCCCCTCCACGTCTGTTATGAACCGACCACCGTCACACCCGCCGGAGATTTTCCCACACTTGCCGACGTATAACTCCCCGGTACTACGTTCCAGAATTTTCCACCATGCCGCTACTTATTTAATATGCATTGTATTGTTTATACATGATTTAATAAAAATTATTATATACCTGATAGTGTTTAAGCCCGAACCGCCTAGTTTCACCCCACGCGCCCACCCCCTCGCCACCACCCCGCACCCCGTCGTTATTTATTTTTATTTTTATTTATTTTATTTTATTTTTTAATAATTAATTAAAATTTTTATACACCCACTCAATAGTTATCTGCCCTTAGAAACATAAAATCTTAGAATTATCGCCCTTAGATATGACCTAGATACCACCCCTTACCCACCCAACTATATGACCGAGGGGGAGTGAAAATCAACCGAGGTCAAGGTCAAATGGTGGAGGCTCCACCAAATCATACCCGATTTGCACATTTATAACTACTGACGCCAATCCGGTGTGGGATTTGCCATTAAGTCGGCCCTGGTCGGCAAATTAGCTGGATTTCCAAAGGCTATAAACGACAGGCTCACGACCATTAAGTTGCCCCTGCTGAATGGAAGGAAGCATGCAACCATTGTGAGAGTCTACGCACCAACTATGACCAGCGAAGATGATGTAAAAAACAAGTTCTATGAGGACCTGCACAATGTATTAACTTCTGTTCCCAAAGGAGACAAACTTATACTCCTTGGGGATTTCAATGCCAGAGTAGGCTTAGGACACCACCTCTTGGAGTGGCATTATTGGAAAGCATGGAGTCGGAAATTGTAACAGCAATGGACTCCTCCTCCTCCAGACATGTGCCGAACACGATCTCCTGATTACAAACACAATTTTCCGTCTCCCCATGAGAAATAGGACATCGTGGATGCACCCTCGCTCGAAACACTGGCACCTCATTGACTATGTCATCGTCAGGAGACTGACAGACAAGACGTTCGGGTAACAAAATCCATGTGTGGTACCGAATGTTGGACAGACCATCGTCTCATTGTCTCGAAAATAAACATTCACATCAGGCCACCACGGCGTCCTCAAGGGGTGAAAACTGCAAAAAAAAAAAAAAAAAAAAAAACAACTAAATGTCACCCACCTAAGCAGCAAGAAAATGCAGCAGTCGTTTGAAAATATGCTGGAAGACCGCCTCAAACCCAATGCTGCTGCTAAACAGGATTCAGAAACAGAGTGGAGAGCCCTAAAGGACATAATTTACAACACTGCTATGGAAATCCTGGGTCCAGCCCCCCGAAAGCATAAAGATTGATTTGATGAAAATTCCGAAGACATCAACCAATTGCTGACCGAGAAACATCTTCTCCTCAAGGCACATTTGAATGACCCGAAGTTAACATAAAAAAAGATGTCCTCAAGAACATTCAGAGAGTAGTGCAGTAGAAACTTCGGCACACGCGGGACTCCTGGCTGAGCAGCAAAGCTAATGAAATTCAAGGCTTTGCTGACAGACATGATTTGAAAAACTTCCACGACTCACTGAAAGTGGTCTATGGTCCTACATCACCAGGCATAGCTCCCCTCCTCAGTACAGATGGGGAAACATTGGTCACCTATAAGAAAGAAATCCTTCATCGTTGGGCAGAGAATTTCAGCAACATCTTAAATGCAGCTTCCTTCTTCGATGATGAAACCATCAACTGCCTTCCTCAAGTTCACACCAATGAAACTCTCCAGCGGCAAGGCACCTGGTCCTGACTCCATCCCAGCAGAGATATACAAGGCAGGTGGGCCGGTCCTAACAGAGCAGCTTCACCAAGTCTTTACAAACATATGGGTGAACGAGACCATGCCACAAGATTTCAAGGACGCGTCAATAGTCCACCTTTACAAACTTAAAGGAAACCGCCAATCCTGTGACAACCACCGAGGCATCTCCTTGCTTTCAATTGCAGGGAAGATACTCGCCAGAATTCTTCTCAATCGCCTCACGGCCCATCTCGATCAAGGTTTTCTTCCTGAGAGTCAATGTGGCTTCAGAAAAGAACGTGGAACTGTTGACATGATTTTCGCTGCAAGGCAGCTGCAAGAGAAATGTCAGGAACAGAACTGCGAAATGTTCTCCACTTTCATTGACCATACCAAGGCTTTTGATACAGTCAGCAGAGAAGGACCTGTGGAAGATCATGGCAAAATATGGCTGTCCACGGAAGTTTGTCCAAATAGTGTGGCTATTTCATGATGGTACGCAGGCAAGAGTACTGGAAAATGGTGAACTGTCTGAACCCTTTCCTGTCACCAATACAGTGAAGCAAGGATGTGTCCTGGCACCAACACTGTTCAGCCTCATGTTTTCAGCCATGTTGATGAATGCCTTCGAGAACGACTACATTGGAATAGACATCAACTACCGTATGGATGGAAAGTTATTCAATCTCAGAAGGCTGAAAGCTAAAACCAAAATTAACAGCGACACCGTCAGAGAGCTCCTGTTTGCTGATGATTGCGCTCTATACGCCAACTCAGAGGCAGACATGCAACATAATGTTTCAGCTTTCTCACATGCCTGTGCCAACTTTGGGCTCAATATCAACTTGGAGAAGACTGTAGTTATGTACCAGCCAGCTCCAGGGAATAATCACACTGTGCCAAATATCAAAGTGAATGGTCATAGACTAAGTGTTGTGGACAAATTCGCCTATCTTGGCAGCACTGTGTCACAAGCTGCCACAATTGATGACGAAGTGAATGCAAGAATCTCCAAGGCCAGTGTGGCCTTTGGCAGACTGTACAAGAATGTATGGGACAGAACTGCAATAAGCCTACAAACAAAGCTAAAAGTCTACAAAGCAGTTGTATTATCCACACTGCTATATGCTTGTGAAACCTGGACTGTTTATCAGCGACACGCTAGGAAATTAAACCACTTCCACACAGTCTGCCTAAGGAAGCTACTGAAGATTAAATGGCAAGACAAGATCCCTAGACACTGAAGTTCTAGAAAGAGCGTCCATGCCCAGTATCCACACTCTACTGATGAAGAATCAGATTCGCTGGGCTGGTCACTTGACTCGCATGCCAGATCACAGGCTCCCTAAACGAATTTTTTACAGCGAACTGCATTGTGGTAAACGCTCCCAAGGTGGCCAGAGGAAACGCTTTAAAGACACTCTGAAAATCTCTCTGAATGCTTTTGGAATTCATCATGACACCTGGGAGACTGCAGCCAGAGACCGAAATTCGTGGCGTGCATCATTACACAAGGGTGCAGTCATGTGTGAGGACAACCAGGACTGCAAGAGCTGTAAAGAAAAGGCAGGACAGAAAAACCACTGCAGGAAATCCTCCTCCAGAAACGTCAAGCATTCTTTGTCCACATTGTCAAAGAACATTTCGAGCCAAAATAGGCCTTATCAGCCATCTTAGAACACACGGCTCCATACTTTCAACCCCACTGGATGAAATGAATGGTCATCATCATTCTTGATGGACAAACAACAACAACAACTTTCAATGTATCTAGCTTAGTTGTTATTTTAAACGCATCTTGCCTAATTGTTAATTTAGATGCTTCTTTCCCACTTGTTACTTTAAATGTGTCTATCTACTTGGTACTTTAAGTGTATCTGTTCTACTTGTTACTTTCAATGTATCGTGTCTAGCTCCTACCATAAATGTCTGTCCCAGTGGTTAGTTAAATTATGTCTGTTCTAGTTATCACTTTAAATATTTCTTTCCCACTTGTTATTTCTTGTAATTCTTCCATCTACCATATCCTTATGACTCAGAGTTAATATTTTAAATCCCCTCTGACGAGTCTCCACCTTGCCGTGGTAGAGGGGCTTTCGTGTTCCAACGACTCCAAGAGCCATGCCGACGGTAGCACAGCTACTGGTAGGGTCTCCCATCTCGGACAGGTCAAGGGAAAGGAACCAGACCAAAAGAGACACACACATGCTGCCTTGCAAGTAGACTGTGGACAGTCAAAGGCTAGGGATAAGCAAATCCATTGCACTCGGTCCGAATCATGCGTACGATGCCACTACATTCTTGGTTCAGACACTTATTCTACGGCTCTTGTTGAATGCCTCTAAGTCAATATCCCCCTGATGCTAGGGCCGGGCCGTTACTCATTTACTGCTAAATAGAAGTGAGATGCTGAGCCTGCTACATGCTTGGTCCAGACACTTGTTCTAAGGCTCTTAGCTGAGGGATATGGCTGAACGCCTCTAAGCCAATATCCCCCGGATGTCAGGGCCTGGCCGTTACTCGCTCTCTGCTGCATGGAGGTAAGATGCTGAGCCTCAGCACATGCAGCCTACCTCGTGAGCGTTACTAAAGGCGGAAAAAGCATCCTAGTCGCACGCAATGGTTACGATGTAAGTCTGTATCAAAAACTAATTGAGTGAGCGTAATCAAAGGTGGGAAAACGTCTCATTAACATGAAATGGAACGCTTGGCTAGCGAATCCATTGCGTGGAAGTCCGAAGTGAAAGCTTGCTGTGTGGATGTCGTCTGCAGACTAAGGTGGAAAAACGTCTCATTAACACGAAATGGAACGCTTGGCTAGCGAATCCCTTACTTGGAAGTCCGAAGCGAAAGATTGCTGAGTGAATGTCGTCTGCAGACTGACCGTTCCTGGTTTGCGTGGGGAGCGGACAGTGGCGAACGAAATACCCAATACATGGAAGTGAGGAATTAAAACAGCCATGAGCAGGACGTGGCGATTCCGTGGGTGAGCCCAGTACCTGAACGCTATGTGCCGGCTCTGCAATTATGGAAGCCTCCTTGGATGGCGGGGAATACCCATGGTCTGCCCCTGCCTTCCCTTGAGACTTGATCGTGATGTCTTTGGCCGTTCTAACTTGACCAGCTGAGTTGTTGACGACAACATAACAGTCAAATGTCCCTAGAAACCCCCGGAAGGCTAACCTGAACAAAAACGACCGCAGAAGTCAAATGTGCCGGCTCTGCAATTATGGAAGCCTCCTTGGATGGCGGTAAATGCCCGTGGACTGCCCCTGCCTTCCCTTGAGGGCTGACCGTGACGTCTTCGACCATTCTAACTTAACCAGCTGGGATGTGGACGGCACCACAACAGTGAGAGTCCCCAGGGACGGCTAACCTGATTAAAAAACGCCCGCTAAAGGCAGATGTGTTAGCCTAAGGGTTTTGGCCCAAGGGTGCATAACGAGACACACCGTAATTACGTCTGAAAAAACATTCCGGATGAACGCAGAAGAAGAAGAAGAAGAAGAAGAAGAAGAAGAAGAAGAAGAAGAAGAAGAAGAAGAAGAAGAAGAAGAAGAAGAAGAAGAAGAAGAAGTATTTTAAATAACAAATGCCACGGACACAGATTTAATAATGCATTACCTTATTTTGTTTTTAATTTTGCAACTAATTCAAGCGGTAAAACGAGCCGCTTGGCAATAACAAATATTACTAATTTAGCTGGTCTCAGGAGAAATGAGATATTGCGCAATATGTTAAAGTACAATTGAGAAATGAAACATTTCAAAATTTAAACTTCTTGTTTAAAATAACGAAACACGACAAAATAAATAAACGAGTTTAATTCTTGAAAAAAAAAAAGAAAAAAAGTTGAAGCCCAAACTGAAGCGTGTAGGAAACAATACCGCTAACTCGTTATTGCGTACCTGAAATTTAAAAGCTTGAGTGCTCTATTTCCTTCTATAAAAATCATACTGGACAAAAATGTCCAAGGAAGGCAAGTGAGAGTGTTTTAAAAGTAGTTGCAAATCCTTTACATGACGTCGTAGTGAACCCCATAATTTTTTTAGCTGTTTACATTGTTTGTCATTTCTTGGCAAGTTTTGTGTTCAATAGTTTGTCATTGCTTTCTGAACGACCGGCACTCATACCGTTTCATAAAAACCAACGCAAGGCAGTCTGCTGCCAAATCGTCCACAGCTGTGTTTCGAACGCAATATGCGGGATTACGAACTGCGCCCGTAATCCCTTCTCCACAGAACCGGAGATATACATAAAATCCATATTTCTACATTGCTATGTGCAGTCGGAAGGGGTAGTTTCAAACAATTTGAGACCACGTGCTGCTTAAACTTCTACATGCTTCGTATATGCAATCTATACCCCCGCCACAATCTGATCACAACATTTATGCAATCAATGTCTTCGTTCCTGGCATTAGACCTACCTACAAATTCAAAGCCTAACGGCCCTCCTCCGCCCTGGCTATAATTATTATGAAGAATTATACTACTGTACTCCGGACAAGCCTAAAAGCACTTTGGCTTACACTCCATAATACGAAGAGTACAGATGCTGTCCTGTTGCGAACTTGATGAGTATAGATTCTCCACTCCAACAGTTCCATACTCAAGTTCCAACTCCAACAGTTCCATCTTCAATTTCCCACTCCAACAGTTCCATGCTCAATTCCGTACTCCAACAGTTCCATACTGGATTCCCCACTCCAAAAGTTCAATACTCGATTCCCCACTCCAATAGTTCCATGCTCGATTCCCCACTCCATCAGTTCCACACTCGATTCCCCACTCCAACAGTTCTACGTTCAATTACCCACGCCAACAGTTCCACACTCGATTTCCCACCCCAACAGTTCCATACTAAATTTAGCATACCAAAAGTTCCACTCTCAAATCCCCACTCCAACAGTTCTACATTCAATTCCCCACGCCAACAGTTCCACACTCGATTTCCCACTCCAACAGTTCCATACTAAATTCAGCACTCCAAAAGTTCCACTCTCGAATCCCCACTCCAACAGTTCCACACTCGATTCCTCACTACATCAGTTCCACCTCGATTCCCACTCCAAAAATTTCACACTCAATTTCCCACTTCAACAGTTCACACTCGATTCCCCACCCCAATAGTTCCACCCTCGATTCCCCATTCCAACAGTTCCACACTCGATTCCCCACCCCAACAGTTCCACCCTCGATTCCCCACTCCAAAAGTTTCACACTCAATTCCGAACTTCAAGAGTTCCATCCTCAATTCCCCACTCCAACGGTTCCATACTCAATTTCCCTCTCCAACAGTTCCATACTCGATTCCGCACTTTAACAATTTCACACTCGATTCTCCACTCAAAAAGTTCCATACTCAGTTCCCCACTCCAACAGTTCTACACTCAGTTCCCCACTCCAACAGTTCCGCACTCGATTCCCCACTCCAACAGTTCCACTCTCGATTCCCCACTCCAAAAGTTCCACACTCAATTCCCCATTCCAACAGTTCCACACTCAGTTCCCCACTTCAACAGTTCAACACTATATTTCCCTCTCCAAAAGTTCCACACTCGATTCCCCATTCCAACAGTTCAACACTAGATTCCCCACACTAACAGTTCAACACTAGATTCCCCACTTCAACAGTTCAACACTAGATTCCCCACTCCAACAGTTCAACACTAGATTCTCCACTCCAACAGTTCAACACTAGATTCCCCACTCCAACAGTTTCACACTCGGTTCCCAACCCCAACAGTTCCAGCTCAATTCCCCACTCCAACAGTTCAACACTCGATTCCCCACTCCAACAGTTCCACACTCGTTTCCCCACTCCAACAGTTCAACACTAGATTCCCCACTCCAAAAGTTCAACACTAGATTCCCCACTCCAACAGTTCAACACTAGATTCCCCACTCCAACAGTTTAACACTAGATTCCCCGCTCCAACAGTTCCACACTCGATTCCTCACCTCAACAGTACCACACTCAATTCCCCACTCCAACAGTTCCACACTCGATTCCCCACTCCAACAGTTCTACACTCGATTCCCCACTCCAACTGTTCAACACTAGATTCCCGACTCCAACATTTCAACACTAGATTCCCCACTCCAACAGTTCAACACTAGATTCCCCACTCCAACAGTTCAACACTAGATTCCCCACTCCAACAGTTCAACACTAGATTCCCCACTCCAACAGCTCCACACTCGATTCCCTACCCAAACAATTCCTCTTTCCAATCGCCGTCAGCAAGAACATTCATCATAAGATGTATCGCCATGCACCAAGCTGTCACTTAGTTCCTGCAGAATATTCTGTGCTGGCGATGGATCATTCTCTTAACCTCCGGGGCATTACCACCTACTTTGAAAACCGCTGACAAAGGCATAGGTGTGATCTATACTAATGTCATTGATGCCCAGGTTCGAACACAAGGTAAAGAGGGATTATCTCTGATCACTCCCGACGTACACGACCCCTTTGAGTAAACTTTGCTGCCAGTTCGGTATGGTAACACTGCTACCTGATATTTCTTCAAGTAGGGACGGCGTGATATAGTATATGTGAGGACCAATAACTTCACATTCGTTATCTACCACAGTGTTTCTTGTAGACGTCACATTATCCCTTAGATGTGACATGCCCAGAAGCGTTGGCGATTATAGTTCACCATCGCACGCGATCACCACTGCTATAGATACACAGACGGGCGGGCAGATAAACAGACAGACAGATAGACTAACAAACAGATAAACCATCATAATGTGAGGATAGCAAAGATGGCAATCGCCTGTGCATTTCTGGGAACAATAAAGGGAAGCATAGAATAGTCACTCCGTGACCTATCATACATGTCGTAAAATGACACTAAGAATGTTTGGTGTGAGACTGGCTACATGGACCCGTAGAATACACACTCTGCAAACTCTAACCAATCATGAACAAGTCTATAGGGGTGTTGTGAGTGTGTTGTGGAACTCTTCTTCAATGAAAGATTAAATACGCAGTAAGAAGGAGATGCGGCGCAGAAGGGGAGGGGAAGAGGAGGAGGTTGAGGAAGTCGAGGAAGAAGAAGAATATGATGAGGAAAAAAAGGAAACAGAAGAAGAAGAAGAAGAAGAAGAAGAAGAAGAAGAAGAAGAAGAAGAAGAAGAAGAAGAAGAAGAAGAAGAAGAAGAAGAAGAAGAAGAAGAAGAAGAAGAAGAAGAAGAAGAAGAAGAAAAAGAAGAAGAAGAAGAAGAAGAAGAAGAAGAAGAAGAAGAAGAAGAAGAAGTGACTGCGTTCTTGTAAATTTGACCTATTCGACTATCCGTTGTTGTTGGTTTACGTATTGTTTGTTGTTACAGCTTTACTCACTTCAACCCTTTGCAGTTGCTTGACTGTCTAGCTTCTACTTCTTCTTTCGTTCGCTTGAAATATGTCTATAACTGCAGTGTTGTCTCTTGTATGAATCTAACAGTCTTTGTTAGTTCACTCAGCGGTCCATAGAGTTTATCTTCCACTGCTGTCTCTCTAGGCCAGAAGGTTCGCCTATGCTGTCTAGCATCGTAGAGGATACATTGGTCTTCCTCCCATGGTCAGCCAGACTAGTGCCTGCCCAGAAAGAGCCTCATAGAAGTGAAGAGATTGGTCAATATCAACTCCGACTCTGACAAATCAGTGTCTCTGCACCCCGTGTGACCCACGTAATGGGTTAGGAACCTATCGGAAATTGCAGTAAAGAAAAGGCAGAAAAGTCAGTTGAGCTGGCCTCTCACTGTATAATGCTACGAGAAATAAAAGCACACACAAGTAGCAGGAACCTGATGTGAGTTTGTGAAGTGCTAGGACCATCACATGACTGTGGGTTTGTGAAGTGCTAGGTCCATCACATGACTGTAGGCTTGAGTGCACGCAAGAGTCGGTGGCCAGCCTTTCCCTCCCATAGCCAAGGACGAGTGCTTATATCCAACCTTTGACCCACTGCGTTCACGCCGCTGTCAGCGTAACGTAAGGTTGCGAGTATGGGAGATATTTAGCATTTGACGTCATCATACAGCTGGTTAGTTGCACCTCAACAGTACCACACTCAATTCCCCACTCCAACAGTTCCAACCATGAGCCCTTTAACCAGGAGTCTCAGAAGCCACGTGGTTACCGCCTGCCTCGCGACCCGAAACTTGTGGGTTCGACTACGGATTACGACATTCGGTTCACGAGTGCATTTTTCTCTGAGACTCCTGGGGATAGACGCTGGAGCTACGGCAGGCCTCCGTGCGGATTGAGACCAAGCCATATGGGATAAAGCTCTGGAGGTAACTGGAACACACAAGCCCTGCCATCACTTCAAGGCCGGGAAACAACAGAGGCAATAGTTCGTTCATTAATTAATTAATTAATTAATTAATTAATTAATTAATTAATTAATTCATTCATTCATTCAATCATTCATTCATTCATTCATTCATTCAGTAGCATGTCCTTTGCAGAACGTCGCTCTCGTAACAACCTTCCGGAAAACATCTCGGTCATAAGCAAGCTGTCCCGCGTCCGATACACCCATCTGGAGATCATCTGCCACATCCTGCACCCATCTTATCTTTGGTCTTCCTCTTCCTCTCTTCCCAGGCATATATCCTTCCATTATTGGTCTCTCCAAACTTTCATGACGTTTCAAAAGGTGATAGTTAGCATACACATTCTTCTTCTGTTTCTTCTTATGATAGTCCAAGCCTCATGGCGTTGGTGATGTGTCTGTCCAGATACCCCTGTTTCGTGCAATGCCAATCATTTTTTATAATGACGTTCCCCATGCCATGATGTCAAACTGTCCCGCATCTTCTCTCTTTGTCTCATTTGGAGCATTTAACGATCGGATATTGGAAGTTATTTATCTTCACCGCAAACGCACATTTACAACAACAATGATAGCAGATTTTCACGAATTTCACAAAGACACACACACACACAAACACACACACACACACAAAGAAAAACAAAAAAGAAAGAAATGCAACAAACAAAAAATGTCAATGTGTGCTCAAATGACGCCAGTGAATGGTTGTCTTCAAGCGGCTACTACTGGTATAACGACTTTGTAGTCGAAACTGGTCATATAGAGCAAGTCACTGGGAGCACCAACCAGGAGCTGGGATTTGCCGTCAACATCTTTGGTACAAGCCATCACAACTGTGGTCAAACAAATAATTAATAATTGAGTGTTTTAACTGCTGTATTTAATGGCAAAGAAGGAAAAAAATTAACAAAGATACATTTAAAAGAACACCCCCATGAAACAAGTAAAGAGCTTCAAGTACCTAGGAAGTATAATATCATCAAATGGCAAATCAGAAGACGAGATCGAAAATAAATGCAATAAGGCAAATCAACTCATTGGACAAATGACACCAATACTAAAGAACAAACACATGTCAGTAGTAACTACGAAAGCACTCTATCACACAATCTTCCTACCAACTCTATGCTATCAATGCCAAACCTGGACAATGACAGAACAAGATTTTTAAAAAAAATCACAACAGAAATGAGATTCCTGAGAAGAATACTCAATGTATCAAGAAGAGTGAAAATGAAAAAAAAAAATAAAGAAATCAGGACTAAAGAGGGAGTTACAGCTGCGCTAGATTTCATCAGCAAACAGCAAGTCAAATTGTTTATTCATATAACAAGATTACCAACTAACAGTATACCACAACAAGCAATGATGTACAGACCAAATGGAAGCAGAGGAAGACGTCGGCCACCTAAACGATGGACAGAGGGAATAGCAGAGTCCATGGGAATCGCGATACATGAAGCCCATAGCAGGTCAGCACGGCCGAATGGGTAATAACGCATGTTATTCAACATTCGATGTGCTGATTCCGAGGTAAGGGTTTCAACCCTTACACAGGACAGTTGGAATAACATGTTGACTTGTCCTTGACTTGGGGACGTACATTGCAAGTACCTTTCTAGTCTGAGTCGGTTTGCCTAATGGCGAGGGGCACTGTTAATAGGTAAAGCTAATCCACACGCAAAATGCAGCCCATCACTACTAGAAGTAGTGTGTACTGACTACGCTTGAGTTCAAAGCGTACGAGCGCAAAAAAAAATGAAGCCCATAAATGGGCACTCTCTCGCTGTTTATGCTTCACATCGACACAGCAAGGTACAAGAGGAACATGATGAGATGAGATGAGATGATTACTACGGCAATGTCACCGAGATAGCGCAGGGCTAACGCTCGATTTCATGTGTTCGAACCCCCATCCAGGTGGATGTTATTGTTTTGTTTTCATATATTGAGGTCATCTCCCAGGTCGACCCAGCCTAAAATGGGCACCAGGAGATTGCCTGGGAAGTAAAGCCAGCCAGCGGAGTGATACTGACCAAATCACCCACCGAGTGCCCTATGATCTATACGAATATAGGACTAATACAACATTCCCAACATGGACTCAAGGCAAGTAATTGGGAGAGACTGTAGTGTCGAGAATATCTTAGACAGAGAAGAAGACTTATGCTGAGGTATTTACAGCTGCACACTTTACTAGACGACTCATCAAAACCGCGAGGAAAAGACAAATGAAATTTATTGGGGAATACCAAGAGAAAAATAGAACAGCGACATTAGTCTTTTGAGGGGAAATCGTAGTCACATGAGAAAGATGTAGATGAAAAGCTTAAATAGCTGGATAACAACTAATAGCACTAGCAAAGATTTGGAGGAGGAAGAAGAAGAGGAATCAACTTTATTGCACACGTTCAGCTTCTAAAGTGGTCCAGTAATTTCCAATAGATCAAACTAGCAGTCATTACCATTACATCAAATTTAGAGAATCTCTTTCCATTATGTGCCAAGCCGATAAGCGTGGGCGGCCATGTTCTGCCATCTCACTCGATCACCAGAGTCGTGGATCAGATCCGTGTTCCGGTCTCCACCATGCCACGTGGCCAAGCCATCCAGGTATTTACTTCTCGGTCTTCCTCTTGGCCTGTTCCCTTCGATCTTGCCAGTCGTCACCAAGTTCTCCAAGTCATTTCTTCTCATAATATGCCCAAAATGTTTGACTCTCTACGCCTAATAACTCTAACCTTCATTTGTTTCTTGAAGGACTTGCTCATTGGTTTTTCTATCTTTATCTCTTTACAGTGCACGAGCTCGGTAGCAACGGTGAGTTGATGTGTGTGTATAAATAAGAATAATCACCATGTAGGACGTCGCTCTCAACACGGCGTGTCGGAAAGACTCTCTATCTTTTGTCAGTTCCACCCCCTCCTGCACCTTGATATCCGATGCGTCTTTAATGTCACGTGTCCACCTCCGTGCTGATCGACTACTTGCTCTTCTTCCATGAACCTTACCTCCCACCATTGTTCGTTCTAACGCCTGTTCCCGTTAATGTTAATGTGGCCACATGCTTCACTTCTCGAGACATGATGTCACGTTTATGAACCAGATTTCATGAAGTTCAGTTCTTTTATAATGTATGCATTTTAAACCTTCAATCTACACTCTAAGACCTTTTCTGTAACATTTAAATACAAAATTCCATATTTTCTTCTTTATTTATAGCTAATTTCTCCATTGTTCACATTCGTACATTGTCACAGACCGCTGCAACACACATTGAATTCATCACAGACTCACGGCGTATGTTTAAAACGGCGGAGAAACGAATGTTTCGTGTGTAATGGCTTGCCTCACTTCAGAGGTCAAAGACTGAAAATTGTGTGATTTTCTGCCCTGGTCATGGGGTTGTGCAGAGGTATGAAGAGGCTGACAGGCTGACAGGGAATGCACCTCTTGGTGGTAGACTACCCATGGACAAGGAAGAGGTGGTCACCCGCCTTTTGGACCAGGTGGAGAAAGCGGTGGAACAGACTGAGAACCCGTACGTGGAGAGGATGATATGGCGGGGGATCGGCAGGGATTCTGGACGAATCTCAAAACTGAGAGGAATGACCTGGAGAAGTCTCAAATAAATGGCGGTTGGAATGATTAGTAGTAAGACTATTCGCTGACTGTTGAACGAGGGGACGGAACGCGTGTGTGAATGTCCTGAGTGTAGTGATTTCGGTTCTTGGCGCATAACTCATAACATTGTCACGGGAAAGGTGCATGTTCCACACAGTTTTACTGTAATAAAAACCACTCGCTGTAAAACGAAATTCGCCAGTAACGTCAAGACATTTGTTCTTACCTTTTGTGGGTAACGGAATCTCCGTCTCCACTCCGTTAACTACCTTTTTCAACCCTCCAAGTGTCGTTGTCCAGGTGTTCTGAAGACACAGTAAGTATGGGACAGCATCGCGGGTCAGGTGTAGATTGATAGTCCCCTGTCGTAGAGTTGATACATATATTACACATCACGAACAACTAACTAATCAGTACTTTATAGAAATAATTATTGGCGTACTTCTGGGCGGAGCTATGAAACCGTGTGCTTTGTGCTGTGGAGGTCATGGTCTCGTTTTCGGACCGTGTAATTAAGATCATCATCATGTGCCATGCCGATAGGCGTGGCGGGAGGGGTCGTGTTTTGCCATCTTACACGATCACCAGAGTCGTGGATCAGCTCTGTGATCTTGTCTCTACGATGCCATGTGGCAAGGTCATCCACATATTTATTTCGCTGCTTTCCCCTTGTTCTTTTCCATTCAATCTAGACAGTTGTCACCAAGTTCTCTAGTTTATTTCTTCTCATGAAGTTTCCAATAAATTTTGACTGTCTACGTCTAATTTATCTAATCACTTCTGATTTTATTCAGACCACGCGTGTAATTTTTCCTGCTACCGTGGGAATGGTATTATTATTATTATTATTATTATTATTATTATTATTATTATTATTATTATTATTATTATTATTATTATTATTATTATTATTATTATTATTATTATTATTATTATTATTATTTGCGTTCTTCCTTCTTTGACATCAAACGTAGTCCATAATACACACGTTGATATTTCTAGTGCACAGGACTAATGTTTGTGAATTAGCTTTTCCCTATTACCAGTGTCCCTCGCCATCGTGGGTTCGCACTCGAAATTCTGAGGTACTTGTAATTTACATCCCCAAGTCAAGGACCAACATGTTAATGATATTTACAGCAGTGGACATTTACAGAGCGATATGCTGAAATCTTTATTTGTAACTATACCAAACAGACCAGGAGCAGAAAAATGCGAAGACTTTCGTACAGTTAACCTCATAAACCATGCCACTAAGCTTCTACTCAGAATTATAATGAGAAGAACAA
The DNA here is from genome assembly GCA_014155875.1 of Cepaea nemoralis. NCBI lineage: Eukaryota > Metazoa > Mollusca > Gastropoda > Stylommatophora > Helicidae > Cepaea > Cepaea nemoralis. The sequence goes on along the minus strand of JACEFZ010006773.1, from coordinate 3,694 downwards.
TAAATAAAATAAAAATGGAACTTGGTGCAGAACAGTATGGATGTGTGGAAGGAAAGGGGACAAATAATGCAGGATATATATATATATATATATATATATATATATATATATATATATATATATATATATATATATATATATATATATATATATATATATATATATATATATATATATATATATATATATATATATATATATACACTCATAAGTGCTCCGTTCTCCTCCTAACTCAAACCTGAGTCTGGAGAAACTCAGCTCAATGCACGAACACCGTACCACAGGCGAGGATCCTGAACATTTATCAAAAATATATTTAACATATCGTTGTTCTTGCTGCGCACTTAACAGATACCACCAAAAACAGGAACATGAACAGGTTAAATGGACGCCAGTTTGTGAGCAGGCTTATTCCACTCTGAAATAAAGACATACAGTGAAGTGTATTCTTCAGTTATTTGACTTGTCTCGACCTTTCACTTTAAGGATGGAAGCGAGCACCGTCGGAATTGAGGGGACCCTTCTCCAAGAAGGTCCCGACAATGAGGAGATGTTATTTCCGGTAGCATATGCTAGTCGTAAGCTGAATATAGCGGAGAAGAACTACTCCACTATTGAAAAATAATGCTTATCTCTGGTATGGGTTATCCAAAAGTTCCAACCCTACCTGTATGGAACTTAGTTAAAATTCAAAAGTGACAACCAACCCTTGATTTTCTTGCTTCGTCCAAGAAAATAATCACAAGACTGATGAGATGGTCACTTTTTATTAGAACCATATACAGTCACGGTGGAATATATCACCGGAAAGTGACATAGCAGGCATTTATCTACAGAGAAAGAATCCGAGACTTCATCACCAAATACACCCCATAGCTAGACCAAACGCTAGCAAACGAGACGGCTTTCCAAGTAGTTGGAAAAGTCCGATTCTTGCACTTTTTTTTCAATTGGGGGTATATGTGATGGAATACTTGACACGCTGCCTGTTGCTTATAGTTATTGGTTTGTTATGAATATAATTAGAGATACGTATATAATACATTAGTGTTCTACGCCAAACTAAATTATTTGGCCAAGAACAAACAACCTGGCAACTCGCCAACGCACATCCTTCACCAAAAATTACCTGGCTAAAGACTACATGTGTTCCGGCCTATTCTCTAGCTGAAGCTTAAGCCCGGTAGGTCGGCGACCGATATCAGGCGAATTCTAGTCAGGAAATTTTTCTACAAATTGATATGAGATCACATAGTGGTTAAATTGCCACCACACATTTTATTAACTTTAAACTAGGCCCAACTACCGTATAGAGAAAGCTGATCCGGAACACTGGCGTTGATGTGGCCATCCCGAAACTGAACTGACAGTTTTGACAGTTGTTACTTTTAATATGAAATCAATGTTAGCTTTTGGTGTCTAGAACGTTCCATTTATACCAGGTGTATATGTGTTAGTCTTTGTGTTTAAAACATAAGTTTGTTATAAAGAGGTCATGTTCAGTGCATAGCTCTCTCAATCTCCTTCCGTTATCAATTCTTTCATTGTGTTGGTCTCCGAATGCTCCAAGATGTTTCTCTATTTCCGTTCTGTTATGTCCCTAGTCTTGTGTTGAAGCTTCCCATAAATATAATGTTGTCTTGCATCTCTATTTTATTAAATATATAGTGGTTGTCTTTGAAAAAACTCCTCACACTCACGTTGATTGATTTTTCTGTTACACTGTTCGTTTAGTTGTTCTTGTTAATATCAGCATCAGCAAAAGTAAATGATTAACAGCATCAATTGCTACAAGAGGCATCTACGCTTATTTCATAAACATTAAATTAACCAGGTATGAGATACACCATAGCCAGAGAGACAGAGCGCAGTGCAGTCCATTCTTCAGGCATCTTCTCGAGCAAGCAGAGGAAGGACCGGGGAGAAAGATTGTAGACATTACAAAACTTGAGTTCCAGAGCCAGTACCACACAAAATTTACTATTTGACATTCCAGTGATTTAATCTGTATGATAGAATTGCGTATGCACGCTAGTTCGAGGATACCAGCCTCGACTTGTTTCTCATAATTTTATAATATGTTTTCTTATTTTCTCCCTATGGGAGTAACTTCTTATTTTTTATTTCAATAAACCCAGTAATATCCAGGTTATAGAATATTGTTAAATATAACTATTGATGTTTATCGCATTTCTACAATATACCAATATAGCCTAGTAATAGAGCGAGTGCGGACAAAAGTTGTTTCTATATTTTCTATCTCTCTTGTGTATTGAGTGAGTGAGACTCGGGGTTCTTCTTTATCACAGGTTAGCAGTAGAGCAGAGAACTAAACCTGCTGTCATCTACCAGTTGATCAGCTGTAAGTTTTACCTTCTGTTTCCTGTGCTACTGTTAGGAAATTAGATTCTTCTGGGACCAGTACTTGTACTTCCTAGTCTAAACGAGCCATTGTGTCTTCTCTTCCTTCAGTGGGTAGACATTCCAAAGGGTCAGTCTTCTTGTCTGCAACTTTACAAGTGGGGTTTCTAGCTTCAGCCATAGACCACGCTACACTGACAACATAATTTCATATACAGATTCATAGATTCATAGATTCATAGATATAAATACTGCAGAAATCTTCAAGGGTATAAAGAAAGACAATAACAAATTGGCTCACTGCAGGATAATTCCAAATGCACAGTTCCTTGGGTGCAGTTCTGCGGTATTTCCACATCAATCAGTTTCCGGCTGTAAATAGACCGAATAGCATAATCTATAATACTGTATAATATACGAGGGGTGGGGGTGGGGGCGGGGTGGGGGTAACATGAAACTATAAAAGCGTGATAGAAATTACAATAACTATGCCAATCTTGTAACCTGTCAATATTGTTGTTAATGGTGTCAAGAGCGTCTAGCATGTGACATCACGGTGCAGACCAACACGGTGACATCATAAGGACAGTTTAAAGATGGCCTCCTTACTTTTGACATGCACCAAAGAGGCGCAGGGTTCTGTGAAGGGGTGAAACCTATAGAAATTCATCGGCAAATAAAGGTCCAATATGGTGATGCATGCCTGTCAGTCCAGCAAGTTTATGGGTGGCGTAGGAAGTTTCAAAAGGGCGTGCATTCTGTGACAGACTGTTCATGACTGGGTCAGGCACACCGAGTAGCGACCCCAGTATGGATTTGTGGAGCACTGTTTCGGCGCTGGAGGACTTGTATTAAACGCAGTGGTGACTACATCGGAACACAACATTATACATTTGTTCTGTATTTTTAAAGAAAATATTCATACAGCCCCCCCCCCCCCCCCAAAAAAAAAAAAAAATAAATAAATAAATAAATAAATAAATAAGGTTTTCATTTGAAGCCCATTGTTTATCCCAGTTATAACCACGGTAGGTTAAACAGGATGTTGAACATTTTCAAAATAATAAGTAAGTAAACTACATGCTTCAGAAATGGCATATTTAAGGAAGGTCCTAGGAAGTAACACTTTTCATCATGTGCCATGCCGATAAGCGCTGACAGTCACATTTCGCTATCTCACTCGATTATCAGAGTCATCGATCAGCTCAGTGTTCTTGTCTCGACCATACAACGTTGACAAGCCATCCAGGTATTTACTTCTCTGCCTTCCCCGTGTTCTTTCCCCCTCGATCTTGCCAGTTGTCATCAAGTTCTGCAATTTATTTCTTCTTAT
>JACEFZ010006772.1:0-72589 GCA_014155875.1 Cepaea nemoralis | reverse complement strand
TGATTCAGTTACAAACAGTACACTTGGACCAAATATGGTGGACAATCAAATGAACAAGTATTATACTGAAAAGATGCGTTGATTGATTGATTGATTGATTGATTGATTTAGGAACCGACATCACAGCATTCGGGGCATTACCATAAGCGCTCCGTCCTCATCCTTAGAAGCCAGCGAAGAGTTCCAATGCGTTGAAATTGCTGAAGATACTAAGAAACAAAACAAATAACTTGGTGACCCTGCGTGCGTGCGTGCGTGCGTGTGTGTGTGTGTGCGTGTGTGTGTGTGTGTGTGTGTATTTGTCGATATATTATCGTTCGGCACTGAATAAGTTAATGTGGCAAGTAAACATTTCACCTTCGTATCGATTCGGGTTCGATCAGAAATATTGTTTCTATCAACCACTCATTCCTCACCTTCTGTACACCTTCCTACCTCACATTCTGGATTCATATTTTAAAGAACTTGTTAGTCCGCTACCATATCAATATTTAACTCCACCGTGCTGTATACTTTTAGTTGTAGGCTCGGGAGTCTCCGTGGCGAAGTGGTCAAGCCGTCTGACTCGGGCTCCGGAGGTTGTAGGTTCGATTCCAGGCCGCGTCCTTCCGTTCACGAGTGCATTTTTTCGAAGACTCCTGAGGGTCGTTGCTGGAGCTACGGAAAGAGACTGAGCCATATGGGATAAAAAATATGGGAAACAGAGGAAGAGGCTGACCACGTAAACGATGGACGCAGGGATAACAGAGTCCATGGGAATATCGATACATGAAGCCCATAAACGGGCATTCTCCCGCTGTTTATACTTCACCTCGACACTGCAAGGTACAAGAGGAACATGATGAGATGAGATGAGATGAGATGAGATGAGCTTTCGAGAATCTGTTGGCTGGCCGTGAGAAAAGGGATTTTCTGCACACACAAAAAGATATGGTTTCCTCTTTCCACCCTACTTACATTCAATAGTTTCGTCACTACCCAAGTAAAAATTACCATAATCATAATAATCATCATCATCGTCATCTGTTTCACCATCTTCTAAATTATTATACCTGTCACCCAAAGCGTGTAAATGAAAACGCTTTTACCACAAACTAAACACAAACAAACTTCAACATTTCGTTGCATTTCGTGAGATGCATACTGGAGAGTTATATATCATATTAAGTGAATAAATGAGTAAGACTTACAGAGTTAATCAGTTCGACAAACAATAAACGATTGCTCAAATATAGTGAGGCGTTAGAAATTACACTGTTCCAGTCGGTTTTGTATACATAGAAAGAGTTCATGTTAAATTTGAAATTACCATGGGGATTACAGACGTTCTACATTCTAACAATACCTGTGACTATGTGCTTTAACTGTTTCAGCTTTGGTATTATTAATTTATTCTCTTTATATGATATATAATTCTGCAGTATGCATCTGACGAAATGCAGCTAAATATTCCAGGCAACAAATCGTGCAATATATTGTTTGTGGCTTCTGTGTTTAAATTCACTAGGGAGTACGTTGTTTTGAAACGGCAACATGTAAAACAGCGCCTGACTCGCCCAAGTATTCCAGTGAATACAAATAATTCAATTTATGGTGGTGGGGGGGGGGGGCTACTCGTATAGTAAACCTAATACATAAAAGTTAGTTGCATATCCTGTTACAGAACGTAGCAATCAACTCCAGAATGTTTTTTTTTTTTTTTTTGCTGTGTGTGATCTCTTGTCAATTTTACTTTTAGTGGTTTCCTATTGCTTTCTGAACAAATGGCACCCATAAGAGGCAGGACTGGTTTGCGGCAAACAGCCAGACTCTGCAGCCCTTGATTGAATAAGAAAAAGATAGCTCTCTTAAAACAAAAGGAAAGAACAACGCGTAACACTCTGAGTGAGCTAAAGCTAGATAGGAAGAATGTGCAAAAGGCTGCCAGGCAGTGTGCAAATGACTATTAGATCAAGTTATGTGAGACCATTCAAATCGCAAGTGATAACGGAAACATCAGAAGCATGTATGAAGGAATAAAGAAAGCCTGTGGTCCAAAGATCAAAAGAAGTGCACCATTGAAAACCTTGACTGGAGAAATCATCACTGATAAGAAACAGCAGATGGACAGATGGATAGAGCACTATTTGGAGCTTTACTCAAGTGAGACCAAACTAGCGGATGATGCCCTCAACGCCATAGAGGCGTGCCAACTCTTGACCACCTGGACACACTTCCCACCATAACAGAAGTTAAATGTGCTATAAATGAACTTGCATCTGGCAAGGCTCCAGGTAAGGATGGGATTCCAATAGAGATTATCAGGAGTGGGCAAGACACACTCACTATACAGATCCACCAGCTAATAGAGCTATGCTGGCGTGAAGGACAAGTCCCACGGGATTTCAAAGATTCAAACATCATAACACTGTACAAGAACAAGGGCGATCGGAGCGACTGTACCAACTATAGGGGTATCTCACTTCTGTGTATTGTTGGGAAAGTATTTGCCAGAATTGTTCTGCGCAGACTTCAAGTCCTAGGAGATCAAGTCTACCCCACAACACAGTGCGACAGAACCGGTCTACCACTGATATGATATTCTCATTGCGACAGATGCAAGAATAATGCCGGAACAAAATCAACCACTGTTTATTGCCTTCATCGACCTCACAAAGGCATTTGATTTGGTCAGTCGTGAGGGTCTGTTCAAGGCACTAAAGAAGATTGTCTACCCACTAACTCTTCTGTTCATTGTGGAATCGTTCCAAACAGGCATGAAAGGTATAATCAAGTTTGGTGGTGCAACTTCAGAAGAGTTTCAAATACTGAGTGGAGTTAAGCAAGGTTGTGTACTCTCCCCCATCCTCTTGGGAATATACTTTTCACTTCTGCTTAAATATACCTTTCGTGATCAGGATGCCGGTATATACATTCACTCACGCTCAGATGGTGGCCTCCATAATGCTCAGAGATTGAAGGCCAAGACCAAAATTAGGAGGGAACTCTGAGGAAGAATTCAACAACTACTATCTGCATTCTCCAATGCTTGTTCTGAATTTGGTTTAACAATTAACAAAAAGAAGACACAGATTATGTCACAAGGTGCACATGGGGTACCATCAATCTTTATTGACGACGCCGACATGAAGATAGTAGACCATTTTACATATCTAGGATCAGAGGTAAATAGCAAATTATCCCTAGATCAGGAAATCAACATCAGGATTGGTAAGACAGCAACAACAATGAACATGTTAGCAAAAAGAGTCTGGGAGAACAGGAACATTACTGCCAAAACAAAAGTTATTGTCTACCAAGCCTGTGTCCTTAGTACTCTTATTTATTGCAATGAAACCTGGTTAACTTACTCACACCAAGAGAAACGTTTAAACAGCTTGTATATGCGGTGTCTGCGAAGAATACTTGGTATTAAGTGGCAAGACAAAATCCAAATACTGAAGTATTGGAAAGATCAGGTTGTGTGATGGTGTGTTCCATGCTCAGTCTTCGTAGACTTGAGGATGGATGATGGTATAATACCAAAGGACATCTTTTTTGATGAATTACATATGGGTAGGAGATTACAGGGTTGGCCTCTACTACAATACAAAGATGTATGTAAGCGGGACATGATTGATACAAGCATTGATAATGCACATTGGGAGCAAGTCGTCGCTGAACGTGTTGCATGGAGGGCAACTATCAGAAATGGAATAAAGACAATGGAGAAAATGATTGCAGATAAAGCACACATAAAGCGTGAGAGACGTAAGATGGTGCATGATGGTGGAAATGACCATGTTTTCACATGCATCCACTGTGGACGAACATTTACAGCACGAATTGGCCTTTTCAGCCACATTCGCCACCGCCATGGGTTGTAGTTATTAAGCCTTTTTGAAGCACAATGTACCAAACTATCGTCTTTCAAGACGGAAAGGTGCCAAAATATTCTTATTCACAGATGTTATTAATAAATGTGTACAGTTTGAATAACTGTACTCTATGTGGCATTTTCAAATTTTCTCACTAATGAAATTATCTCTTCTCACTAATGAAATTATCTCTTCTCACTAATGAAATTATCTCTTCTCACTAATGAAATTATCTCTTCTCACTAATGAAATTATCTCTTCTCACTAATGAAATGATCTCTTCTCACTAATGAAATGATCTCTTCTCACTAATGAAATGATCTCTTCTCACTAATGAAATGATCTCTTCTCACTAATGAAATGATCTCTTCTCACTAATGAAATGATCTCTTCTCACTAATGAAATGATCTCTTCTCACTAATGAAATGATCTCTTCTCACTAATGAAATGATCTCTTCTCACTAATGAAATGATCTCTTCTCACTAATGAAATGATCTCTTCTCACTAATGAAATGATCTCTTCTCACTAATGAAATGATCTCTTCTCACTAATGAAATGATCTCTTCTCACTAATGAAATGATCTCTTCTCACTAATGAAATGATCTCTTCTCACTAATGAAATGATCTCTTCTCACTAATGAAATGATCTCTTCTCACTAATGAAATGATCTCTTCTCACTAATGAAATGATCTCTTCTCACTAATGAAATGATCTCTTCTCACTAATGAAATGATCTCTTCTCACTAATGAAATGATCTCTTCTCACTAATGAAATGATCTCTTCTCACTAATGAAATGATCTCTTCTCACTAATGAAATGATCTCTTCTCACTAATGAAATGATCTCTTCTCACTAATGAAATGATCTCTTCTCACTAATGAAATGATCTCTTCTCACTAATGAAATGATCTCTTCTCACTAATGAAATGATCTCTTCTCACTAATGAAATGATCTCTTCTCACTAATGAAATGATCTCTTCTCACTAATGAAATGATCTCTTCTCACTAATGAAATGATCTCTTCTCACTAATGAAATGATCTCTTCTCACTAATGAAATGATCTCTTCTCACTAATGAAATGATCTCTTCTCACTAATGAAATGATCTCTTCTCACTAATGAAATGATCTCTTCTCACTAATGAAATGATCTCTTCTCACTAATGAAATGATCTCTTCTCACTAATGAAATGATCTCTTCTCACTAATGAAATGATCTCTTCTCACTAATGAAATGATCTCTTCTCACTAATGAAATGATCTCTTCTCACTAATGAAATGATCTCTTCTCACTAATGAAATGATCTCTTCTCACTAATGAAATGATCTCTTCTCACTAATGAAATGATCTCTTCTCACTAATGAAATGATCTCTTCTCACTAATGAAATGATCTCTTCTCACTAATGAAATGATCTCTTCTCACTAATGAAATGATCTCTTCTCACTAATGAAATTATCTCTTCTCACTAATGAAATTATCTCTTCTCACTAATGAAATTATCTCTTCTCACTAATGAAATTATCTCTTCTCACTAATGAAATGATCTCTTCTCACTAATGAAATGATCTCTTCTCACTAATGAAATGATCTCTTCTCACTAATGAAATGATCTCTTCTCACTAATGAAATTATCTCTTCTCACTAATGAAATGATCTCTTCTCACTAATGAAATGATCTCTTCTCACTAATGAAATGATCTCTTCTCACTAATGAAATGATCTCTTCTCACTAATGAAATGATCTCTTCTCACTAATGAAATGATCTCTTCTCACTAATGAAATGATCTCTTCTCACTAATGAAATGATCTCTTCTCACTAATGAAATTATCTCTTCTCACTAATGAAATTATCTCTTCTCACTAATGAAATTATCTCTTCTCACTAATGAAATTATCTCTTCTCACTAATGAAATTATCTCTTCTCACTAATGAAATTATCTCTTCTCACTAATGAAATTATCTCTTCTCACTAATGAAATGATCTCTTCTCACTAATGAAATTATCTCTTCTCACTAATGAAATTATCTCTTCTCACTAATGAAATTATCTCTTCTCACTAATGAAATTATCTCTTCTCACTAATGAAATGATCTCTTCTCACTAATGAAATGATCTCTATCTATAATTATTACGCCCTTTCTAGTTATATTAACTTGTAAATTATTCTTGTAAACGCAAACTATACAATAGCATCTAATTTATCAGGTGTTTGAAATGTTAGTAACTTCTCTGTCTGGCAAAAGATGCACTTTTTTCAATGTCGGTTATATGAATAATTTCTGACCTCTACTCATTTGTTGCCGGCCTCCCTGGCCAAGCAGTTATCAACTATCTCCGTAATCCATATATCCACATAAGGTAACGCAGTTGCGCGAGATTCGGTAGCGGATCGCGTCGCGTTGGTTACTTAAGGGGGCATGTGAGCCGGTCGCTCAGAAAGCAATGGCAAACTACTGAGCGTAATCTTGCCATGATATCAATAACAGCGGTAAAATGCTGGTGTTAACAGCGATGTCCTGTAAATAGGATATGCGAAAATTAAAAAAAAAAATTAAGAAATTAAAATGTAAAAAAAACTCATTTGTTATTTTCTATTCGTGTGTTGCTGTTGTAATTCGCCTCCATGCGTCCATTACTTTCTTTGTTATTTTTCTGTTACTGTTGCAATACTTTCGATATAGTAAGACACGTCAACATGATGCAGATGACTGCAGATCTACAAATTGATGGGAAAGACTTTAGATTTGTAAAAACATATTTCGGAAACACCATAAATATTGATAAAGAAGTAGGTCAATATCAGTCTATTAAGAGAGGTGTGAGACAGGGTGTGTAATCTCTCCAGATATGTTTTTCCTATCCATCCATACATCAATCATGTGCCATGCCGATAAGCGTGGGCGGTCATGTTTTGCATCTCACTCGATCACCAGAGTCGTGGGTCAGCTCCGTATTCTTCCTATACAGTCAAAATATGTTTAGAAATGTAGAAGATATGAGAGAAATCATCATTGGAAGAGGTAACATCAATAACATTAAATATGCTGATGATTGCAGACAGTGAACAGGATGTGAACAATTTAGTAACAGCGATTATTGTACACAGTGAACAGGATGTGAACAATTTAGTAAAAGCGATTATTGTACACAGTGAACAGGATGTGAACAATTTAGTAAAAGCGATTATTGTACACAGTGAACAGGATGTGAACAATTTAGTCAAAGCGATTATTGTACACAGTGAACAGGATGTGAACAATTTAGTCAAAGCGATTATTGTACACAGTGAACAGGATGTGAACAATTTAGTAAAAGCGATTATTGTACACAGTGAACAGGATGTGAACAATTTAGTAAAAGCGATTATTGTACACAGTGAACAGGATGTGAACAATTTAGTAAAAGCGATTATTGTACACAGTGAACAGGATGTGAACAATTTAGTAAAAGCGATTATTGTACACAGTGAACAGGATGTGAACAATTTAGTAAAAGCGATTATTGTACAGTGAACAGGTAGTGTTAGCATCACATTGTAAGAAGACTAGGAAGAAAGAAATAAAAAGTTTTTTGTTGCAGTCAACACCAACATTTTTCAGCTGCTGTTGATGTACTAGGCAGGTGTTACGTTCAGTAGTTTGCCATTGCTTTCTGGACGAAAGAAACACCCCAATGTAATATACAGGTAAATGAGAATATTCTTGAATAAGTGAATCAGTACAACAATCTCGGAATAGTCATACTTCCTATGTACTTGAAAGAAGGAACGAACGAACGAACGAACGATCTTTATTTTAAAAGGGTAACAAATTGGGCACGCAGGCCCGTCTTACATTCGGCCCTTTCGATCACTCATCTTTCATTCATCAGTGCGTGTTAAATTTACATAGTGAAAAAAAAAAATTTGTCAAATGGATTTTGTAAGCATAAACAATGCATATTACGCATTTCACAGACTGCAAAAGAGTTTCAAGTTCCTAGGAAGTATAATATCATCAAATGGCAGATCAGAAGACGAGATCGAAAATAGATGCAATAAGGCAAACCAACTCATTGGACAAATAGCACCAATACTAAAGAACAAACATGTATCAATAACTACTAAGAAAGCACTTTACAACACAGTCTTTTTATCAACTCTATGCTACCAATGCCAAACCTGGACAATGACAGAAAAAGAGAAAAAGAAAAATGACAACAACAGAAATGAGATTCCTGAGAAGAATACTCAATGTATCAAGAAGAGATAAGATCAGAAATGAAGAAATCAGGACTAAAGTGGGGGTTATAGCAGCACTAGATCTTATTAGAAAGCAGCAAGTCAAATGGTTTGGCCATGCAAGTAGGTTACTAGTCAACATCATACCACAACAAGCAATGATGTACAGACCAGATGGAAACAGAGGACGAGGCCGACCATGTAAACGTTGGACGGAGGGAATAGCAGAGTCCATGGGAATATCGATATATGAAGCCCATAATCGGGCATTCTCACGATGTTTATACTTCACTTCGACACCGCAAGGTACAAGAGGAACATGATGAGAGAGAGAGAGAGAGAGAGAGAGAGAGAGAGAGGAGAGAGAGAGAGAGAGAGAGAGAGAGAGAGAGAGAGAGAGAGAGAGAGAGAGAGTCATAACATCTGATCAGAGATGCCTTGAAGCGAGTTGAACAAGAATAACTATGGCGAAGGAAGCCTTCTACAAGATGGAGAACACACAGATCAATAAAATGATGTCAATTGCAAGGAGAAAAAGATTGTTGAATTGTGACATAGATCCTGTAATTTTATATGGATGTGAGACGTTGACAAGGATTAGACAAGCTGAAAAAACATCTAATGGGCGTGGACATGTAGTTTCTGAAAGGAATGCACAGAATACCATGGACAGACAGAAAAACCAATGACCTGATACTGCGAGAAGCAAATGAAAACCGTAAACTGATTAGAAATTAGAGAAATTAGACGTAGACAGTCAAACGTTTTTAGAAACGTTATGAGAAGAAATACACTAGAGAACATGGTGACAACTGGCACAATTAAGTCGAAAAGAATTAAGAACAGCAGAGAAGAAAGAAAGAACCAACTTTATTTTCAAATGGTAACAAATTGGGCACGCAGGCCCGTCCTACATTTGGCCCTTGCAATCACTCATCTTTCGTTTATCAATAGTGCATGATAGATGGCCTGGCCGCTTGTCATGGTCTAGACAAGAACGTGGAGATGATCCACGACTCTGGTGATCGTGGAAGATGGCAAAACATAACAGCCTAGCTTTTCGACATGGCACATGATGATGATGTTCCAATACTTCTCCAATACATGTGAAACGTGTCCTTTACTTTCTTTGTTATTTTTCTGTGAATGTTTTAAAATGCATAAGAAAGTCCATAGAAGACTTTAGATCATTGTAGTAAAGTTAGTATAGTTAGTTAGTTAGTTAGTTAGTTAGTTAGTTAGTTAGTTAGTTAGTTAGTTAGTTAGTTAGTTAGTTAGTTAGTTAGTTAGTTAGTTAGTCGAGGTTCCAACTTCACGGCAACGGGTCGTCCCCATTATGCTCCGTTCCTGTACCAGTGAATATCACACAAAATGCTCCCCACTGTCCAATGTGAAAAGTGGAATAGACAGGAGTCTTGGCAATCCAACAGCCCGAACAGGTACACTGTGCATAATGCCGCCGCCAGCATGCCAACACAAAATTAATCCACGAAAACCACAGTTCACCGCCGATGGACTCGGCAGTCACCAGAAAGACCTCATTGACCCGGGTTTCCTCACATGGCTCTGTCCCTTACCGCAGAGCGACCCACCGAAAGTGTCGCATAAAGCACGAACTCCGCAGCTTTAGCGCCGACTCCCGGGAGTCTCCTGAAAAATGCACTCGTGAACCGAAAAGGCAAATCAGTCAATTCAGCAACAGCCGGTAGCTATTGTTCCGAACATGCAGGTCACTGTACAGGACAGATGTAAAAGCATTCCCCGCGAGTGGTAAGGCGTGGAATTTATTTTTCTGTCGGGTACAAATAGAAAACCCTAACCTGCACAATTCTCGTCGACTGTACTAGCTAGCGGCCTTAATTCCTCAGGCTCAAGACCCCACAGACATACACCGCAAGGCACTATAGGGTGTATTTTTAATGACTGTTGAGTTTTTGAAAATATTGCCGTTCCAAATTTTGTATTCACCCTCTGTGGAGTTCATGAAACATAAGAGATAAATACAAAACTTGGTACGGCAATATTTTCAAAAACCCCACAGTCATTAAAAATACACCCTATATATAGGTAGCAAATGAATGTTTTTGACAGTTCATTTTACAAGGATTCGACGTATTTGACAAATGGAGGTAGCCCTATATTTTATAAATCACTCGGTACTCTAGGGATCACGTGGTTAAATGCCGCTACGCATTTACTTCCTAAAGTAGTTCCTGCTACAGGTTTTAGTTTTGGAGTGCAGGTCTGCTATAAAATCCGCCTCAATGTTAATTGGAAGACATAGCCACTCGGCAGGCGATATTGCTAGACTGACAGGCACTTGCCGTCTTGACAGACGATAGTTTATTACATTGTGCTTCCAAACAAAAAAATCATAATAACTAAAACCCATGGCGGTAGCGAATGTGATTGATCAGACCAATTGGTGCGGTAAATGTTCGTCCGCAATGGATACATGTGAACACATGGTCATTTCACCATCACTGCTAGTGACTGCGTTTCAAAACTCTCCAATAGCGTGTATGGCTTTGGCAAAGAGATGTATTAATCCTTTCTACTGAACGGAGTTCGTGCACTCAGTTTACATTTACTAGTGTAATAAATGACAGGAGACTGAAGCACTTAAAATAATATTCGTTTGCTATGAAGGTAATTGTGTATACAATTAATAAATATGCACAGTTAACAGTGCTGATGGACACTAATAAAGTGAATAAAAGCAGACAAGAAAGTATAAAATTGTCTGCACCGAAAGACGTTTCCATTTATTGTTGTTGTTTGTCTTGTTGTTGTCCTTCTACTTCTACTACTGCTGCGGCTTCTCCACCCCCTATTACTTTCCCTTTCTTCTACTGCTGAAGTTCCTCCTCTGATTACTTCCCTTATTTTCTACTGCAGCTACTTCTCCATCTATTAATTATCCTTCCATCTACTGCTCCTACTCATCCTATTACTTCCCCTTTCTTCTACTGCTTCTCTTACTCCTATCACTTCCTCTTTCTTTTACTTCTGCTCCTACTCCTCCTATTACTTCTTCTGCTTTCTACTTCTGCTCCTTCTCCAAATATTACTTCCCCTTTCTTCTACTGCTGCTGCTCCTCCTCATCTTCCTCCTCGTATCACTTCCCATTTCTTCTACTGCTTCTGCTCCTCCTCCTATTACTTCCCCTTTCTTCTATTGCTAGCTGGTATTTTTATTACTTACCCTTTCTTCTACTGCTGCTGCTGTTTTTATTACTTCCCCTTTCTTCTACTGCTGCTGTTGCTCCGCCTCCAATTATTTCCCTTTTCTTCTATTGCTGCTGCTGTGCTTATTACTTACCCTTTCTTCTACTGCTGCTGCTGCCCCTCGTTCTCCTCCTCCTCCTCCTCCTCTTCCTCCTCCTTCTCCTCCTATCACTTCCCATTTCTTCTACTTATTCGGCTCTTCGACCTATTACATCCCCTTTTCTTCTACTGCTGCTGCTCCTCTTTCTAATAATACGTACCCTTTACTCTTCTCGTTCTTCTTCTCATTTCGCACTCATGCCTCTATGCAAGTGGTTCTCAACCTTTTTTGGCCCATGCCTCCCTTTACCATATGTTCAGAACGTCATCCCCCCCCCCTTTTCAAATTTCCTCTCAATAAATCCCCCCACCCCACCCTTACACAGTATACATAAAAATGGAAGCTAAATTTAATAACACATACTAGAACAAGTCTAGACATCTACATAAAACGTGATTTGCGGGTATACTTACGTTATAAAACAAATTTCATTAGGGCGAGACGAACAGAACAGTAAAATTTAGAGAGAAAACCAATATCAAGTAACTGGTTCTTGTATTAATGCGATCTTGGAATAATCTTAATCTCCCCTCCCCTGGAAACCCTATAATTCCCCACCGGTTGAGAACCACTGCTCTATGTTAACCTCTCTTTTTGAAAAGCAGTTATTTTTAAGATCATAAAGTGCTACAACAAGTGTCGGTGAAAGAGAATTGGTGCTGTCGTTTTTTCTATAAGTCCTGCATGACTGGCCATTCGTGTATAAGAGGTTTGTATGAAGAGATAAAGGGCGACATGTTTGCTGCACATCACACAGAGTCATTATAACTTAGGTGCATACATATATATATATATATATATATATATATATATATATATATATATATATATATATATATATATATATATATATATATATATATATATATATATATATATATTTATTTCTGTGATGTGTGTATGACGAATGAGAGAGACAGACAGACAGACAGACAGGCAGGAAGGCAGGCAGGCAGGCAGGCAGGCAGACAGACAGGGAGGGGGGGGGATAATTATAACTTAGATACTGTATATATTTATGTTATGTGTGTGACTGATAGGGATGCGAGTGGGAGGCAGAGAGACAGACGGAGAGACAGAGAAACAGAGACACAGAGAGAGAGAGTCATTATAACTTAAGTAATAATATATATATATATATAGTGTGTGTATGTGTGTAAGAGGTGAGGGAGAGAGAGGCAGAGACGGATAGACAGACAGGGACAGAGAGAAACAGAGAGAAAGAGAGAGAGACACACACACGGAGTCATTATTACTTAGGTACTTATATATTTCAGTGATGTGTGTATGGGAGATTAGAAAGAGAGAGAGAGAGAGAGAGAGAGAGAGAGAGAGAGAGAGAGAGAGAGAGAGAGAGAGAGAGACCATGGGGACAGAGAGAGACAGATAGAGACAGGAGACTGAGAGAGACTTGGAGACAGAGAGAGACAGTGCGAGACAGGGAGACAGAAATAGGGAGACAGAGAGAGACAGTGTGAGGCAGGGAGACAGAGAGATACATGGAGAACGAGAGATAAGGAGAGACAGGGGGACAGAGAGAGATAGGAGACAGAGAGACAAGGAGAGATAGGGAGACAGAGAGAGACAGGGAGACAGAGAGAGACAGGGAGACAGAGAGAGACAGTGTGAGGCAGGGAGACAGAGAGATACATGGAGAACGAGAGATAAGGAGAGACAGGGGGACAGATAGAGATAGGAGACAGAGAGACAAGGAGAGATAGGGAGACAGAGAGAGACAGGGAGACAGAGAGACAGAGAGAGTTGAAGACAGAAAGTCAAGGAGAGACAGGGAGATAGAGAGACAATGAGAGACAGGGAGACAACGAGACAAGAAGAGACATGGAGACCTAGAGACAAGGAGAGACATGGCGACAGAGAGACAAGGAAGGCATGGAGACAGAGAGGGACAGGGGGACAGAGAGACAGAGAGAGACATGGTTACAGAGAGACAAGGAGAGACAGGGAGGCTAAGACAGACAGGGAGGCAGAGAGACAGAGAGAGACTGGGAGACAGAGATACAGAGAGACAATTAGACAGAGAGACAAGGAGACAGAGAGACATAGAGACAGAGAGGGACAGAGAGACAGAGAAACATGGAGACAGAGAGACAACGAGATACAGGGAGACAGAGAGAGACAAGGATACAGAGAGACAATGAGAGACAGGGAGGCAAAGAGAGACAGGGACGCAGAGAGACAGAGAGACATGGGGACAGGGAGACAAGGAGAGACAGGGAGACTGAGAGAGACAGGGAGACCGAGATAGACAGGGACACATAGAGACAGAGAGACGTGGAGACATAGAGACAGAGAGAGACTGGGAGACAGACAGACACAGGGAGACAGAGTTAGAGGCACAGAAAGACAGGCAAAGACAGGGAGAGAAGAGTGAGACATGGAGGCAGAGAGAGAGAGACACACAGAGAGAGAGAGAGAGAGAGAGAGAGAGAGAGAGAGAGAAGAATTTGATTTGTTTTGATTTGATTTATCTTTATTTTCAAAGGGTCAGAAATTGGGCACGCAGGCCCGTCTTACATTCGGCCCATCAAATCAATCATCTTTCGTTCATTAATAGTGCATAATACATTCGCATAGGAAAACACGTTATCATATGAATGTTGTCAACATAAACAATGCATATTACCATGTTATGAGACACATCCACCATCCACCACACAACCCCCACAGACATCCTCCACCCACCCACATACACACCGACCCACAACCCCCATGCACACATACATCCCCAAACCATTCACCCACACCCCCCCCCCCACCCACACACACACATGCCACACCAATCCCCCAATCCGCACACACTCACCCACCAACACATCTTTCATCCACACACACACATCCCCATACATCCCCATTCATACACACTTCACTCAGACACCCACACCCACACAAACATTTCCTCACCCTCCCACACATCTCTCACCCACATCCTCCACCAACCACACATTCATCCCCACCACCCACGTATTCCCAACACACACACACAGATATCCCCACCCACACTCACATCCCCCACCCATACACACATCCCCACATCCATCCCAACACCCCCTACACATACCCGCTTATACCCACCCAGACACCCACACACACATCCTACGCCCGAACACACCTACACATCCCACTACCCGCAAAAACTCACACAACACCAACCACCCAAATACACACCACCGCCACCACACATCCCCACTACACACACATCCCCACACACATCCCCCACACACAACGCCACTTACCCAACATTCACCCACCTACCCACACATTCCCCTTACGCAAACATCCTCACCCACACATCTCCATACCAACCCACACTCCCCACCCACTCCCACATCCCGCACCCAGTCCCATATCCCCACCCACACACCAACAATCCTCACCCAAATGCATCTCCCCACCCACAAACATATCCTCCACCCAAACACACCCCCACCCTTACACACATCCATACACGCATTTCCCACACACACATCCACATACTCCCCCACACACACGCATCCTCACTCACACACACACACACACACACACATTAACACACGCATTCTCACATCTAGACACAGATATGATGCCTCACATAATCACTGAAATTAATATGAACAAACTCCCACACTTTACACACACATATACACTGACGATTATCGTGAGCAATCTCATAAAATGTAAACAGTCTAGAAAAATTATACATATACATTGTGTAACGTAAAAATAGTGATGGTCCCATACACAGAAAAACACACACGCATACACACACACACACACACACACACACACATTCATTCTCTCTCTCTCTCTCTCTCTCTCTCTCTCTCTCTCTCTCTCTCTCTCTCTCTCTCTCTCTCTTCGCACTCATCCGCACACATGATGAACAATTATACCAGTAGGTTAATTATGGTGGCATATAGTCGGTATGAAATAAGTATTGAAAGAGTTTTCCGTTAAATGTGAAGGGACTCATTGGAGTTTTCAGAACTGGGGGAAGGTCATTCCATAAGTAAGCACTAGAATAGGCGAAACATATTTTGTATAAGTCCAATCTGGGCTTTAGGACATGTAATAAATTCAAGCTCTTGCTGTTTATTGCATTTGAATCAACGGTAGAAGATACTATGGGGTATTTTGAGATATAATTTTATTCACTAACTTGGCTTTGTTAAAAAGGAAACGCTTTCGAAGTGGTAGAAGCCGTAGATGACTGTATAAATTATTACTTTCAGTGTGCTTTATGTCAGAAACTAAACGTATAGAGCGGTTTTGTAGAGAACATAGTCGTTTCATAATAGATTTATGGCAAACATCCCAGACTGTGGAGCAATAATCGAGATGTGATTGGATATAGGATGTATAGAATATTTTTCGTGTGCTTTCGTCCAGGAAGTGCTGGATTTTAGCAAGTTGGTAAAATTTTTGGGCCATTTTCTTGGTAAGAACTTGAACATGAGAGCTCCAGTTTAAATGGCTGTCAATTAAAAGATCTGGTGGTTTATATTCATTTACATTAACTATAGGTAACGTGTCCATTTGGAGATCGAGCGGTGCCACAGTTATGGATAGTTTCTGTAGTGTTTGTCTGACCGTTATTAGCGTGGAATTGATTTTGTCGATGTTAATTTGCATGCGGTTGTCATTGCTTCATCTAGTAAGATTATCAAGTTCTTTTTGTAAAGAATTTTCTAATTCACTACGGTTTCCTTGACTAGTATATATAGTACAGTCCTCTGCAAATAGATCACAAATTGTATTGAGATATAAAGGAAGATGGATAATATAAACTGCAAAAAGAAGCGGACCTAGTATTGAACCCTGAGGCACACCAATACTAAGCTGTGTGGGTCTTGATAGACAGTTGTAAAACGACACGACTTATTGTCTGTTGGATAGAAATGACGTAATTATATTCACCATTATGGCGCTTGTCTTCATTTGTTTTATTTTTCTAATTAAAATAGCGTGGTCTACCATATCAATTTTTTTTTTAAATTCTACAATCAACCGTCCCATAAATGTTGCCGTTGTTGATATTAAAGGCCAGTTATCGGTCAATTTCGTTAGAGCAGTATGGCAAGTATATTTAGGTCGAAACTCAGATAACTTTCAATTACTAGATCATTGTCAATTAAGTGGCGTAACGCTATTTTATGCATGTGTTTTTTTAGTGGCTTTGGTAGCGACGATAGTAAAGAGATAGGTTATAATTACCCAAAACGCTATTATGAAACGAGCCATTTTTAAGTAGAGGATAAATTTAGCAATTTTTAATGAAGATGGAAAGTAGTTTTTGGCCAGGTACTGGTTATATGTAAACGTTAAGGACTCAATAATGACTGGTGCAGCATAGCGAAGAATTCTATTACTTACACCGTGCGAATTTGTTGCTTTGAGGTTTGAGAGATAATTATATACTTCTTCAACTGACATTAAGGGAATCTCGGCTGGAATATTTCTGGTGCACTTCTTCTCACAGAATGATGATAGTGAACTTAAATTACATGATGAGTCTGGTATTGAAGCCGTTAGATTCTCTATTTGTGATTGAATGAAACAACTGAAATCATGGTATGTTATAGAATTTTTATTGCTGATTCTGAAGGGCTTTTCTTATCTTAATAGCCTTCCATATATCTGTGCTGTTTGAATTATCAACAATCAAATTTTTTAATGATCTTTTTTTTTTTTTAAATCCTACCAATTTCATATTTAACTGTATTCCTTAGTCTGAGGTAACGGATAAAGTCTTTATTTTTGTGTGCCTTATCTTGCTCTCTCATGATTTCCAGAACTTCACTAGTGACCCTTGGAGATTTATGTTGATTTTTGACACGAACTTCTTTGACTGGCACGTGTTTATCGAACACATTGTAGACTGTCTTCGTCCAGAAAGCTAATGCATCGTCCGTGTCAGGAAGTTGATAAACATGATCAAGAGCAGAATTTTTTTAAGTCTTGCAAAACTAAATCTTGGTAGAATGCTTTAAAATGTCTAAATTTTATACTTAAATGTTTATTTTTAAGAATTTTGAACCCAATTTTTGATCATTTACAACATACTGGGTAATGGTCACTAACTGTACTAACAGGAACAGAACATTCAATAATATTATGTGGACAAGTAACATACATGTATATATGATTAAATACAGTTAAGGAGGTATGTGTAACCTTTGAGGGACGGTTTATTAGTTGTTTGAAATTGTAAGATAGAATGATATCGTTACAAGTCTGGTTGGATTTACTAATACCTATGTTGAAGTCACCCAGTATCATAATTTCTCTACCTGCTGAAAACACTATATCCATCATTGTAGTGAACCAGTCATACCAGCTGTACCCAGCACAAGGATTCCTATATAGGTATTCAATGAGAAACGGTTGCTGGCTGACTGGTTTCACCTCTAACCAAATACATTCTCTACCAGATCTCTTCTACGGTAACAGTTGAGGGAATTGGAAATGTATACATCAATACCTGTCTCTAATTTTTGATTTGCATCTCTCCGAAATACTTTAAACCCTTAAATGAGATTTCTGAGTCGGTTATTTTGTCGTTAAGACGACTTTCTGTGATTCCAAACACATAGAAATGTTTGGACAGTATTAACGAGAGCTCAGGTAATTTATTGAGGAGATGATAGATCACGTACATTAGCAGGCTGCCTAAAGACAAAAGATGGAAGAAAAAGATCAGATATTACATGAATGGTCAGATTACGTGAAAAACCTGTATGACGATAACAGAGACGAACAGTATAATGTTCAAAATAATAATGAAGGACCAGCAATTTTGAAGATGGAGGTTCAGAATGCTCTTAACCATATGAAATCTGGCAAGACCCCCGGTTCAGACAGCATCACAACAGAAATGATTAATGCTTTAGAAGAATATGGAGTAGATAAAGTTACCAGTCTGCTTAATACAATATATGATACTGGAAATATACCTCAGGAGTTATGTAATTCTGTATTTATTGCAATCCCAAAGAAATCAGGAGCCTTGGAATGTGATCAACATCGAACAATTAGTATAATGAGTCACATCACGAAGATTTTGCTAAGAATTATCATGCAAAGAGTTAGGAGGAAAATACAACCTGAAATAGGAGAAGAACAATGTGGGTTTGTAGAAGGCAAGGGTACAGTAAATGCTGTGTATATACTGAGAACCATAATCGAACGTTCTATAGAAGTAAACAAAGATCTACACCTTTGCTTTATTGACTACACAAAGGCTTTTGATAAAGTGCGACATGTCAACATGATAAGGATGCTTGAAGATCTACAAATTGATGGAAAAGATCTTAGACTTGTAAAAAACATATATTGGAAACAACAAGCTGCCATAAGAGTTGATAATGAAGTAAGCCAATATCAACCTATTAAGAGAGGTGTGAGACAGGGATGTGTAATGTCTCCAGATCTATTTTCCCTGTACAGTGAAAGTATTTTCAGAAATATTGAAGATATGGAAGGAATCAACATTGGGGGACGATGCAACAATAACATTAGATATGCAGATGATACAGTCTTGATTGCAGACAATGAACAGGACCTGCAAAATTTAGTAGATGCGATTGTTACACACAGTGAACAACTAGGGTTAGAATTAAATTGTAAAAAGACACAGATTATGGTCGTCACTAGGAAGAACACAATACCACAATGTAATATACAAGTAAATGGGAATATTCTTCAACAAGTTAATAGGTACAATTATCTCGGAACAGTAATAACATCTGATGGAAGATGCCTTGAAGAGATTAGAACAAGAATCGCCATGGCAAAAGTAGCCTTTAGCAAGATGAAAAACATACTGACCAATAAAAAGATGTCAATTGAAACGAGAAAAAGAGTGTTGAGATGCTACATAGAACCTGTACTTTTATATGGATGTGAAGCGTGGACAATGAGCAGTCAGGCTGAAAAACATCTGATGGCTGTAGAGATGTGGTTTCTGAAAAAAATGCAAAGAATACCATGGACAGCCAGAAAGACCAATGAACAAGTTCTTCAAGAAACAAATGAAGATCGTAAATTGATTAGAGAAATTAGACGTAGACAGTCAAAATTTTTTGGGCATGTTATGAGAAGAAATGGATTGGAGAACTTGGTGACCACTGGTAAGATCGAGGGGAACAGACCAAGGGGAAGACCTAGAAGCAAGTACCTGGATGGCTTGGCCTTGTGGCATGGTCGAGACAGAAACACGGAGCTGATCCACGACTCTGGTGATCGAGTGAGATGGCAGAACATGACCGCCCACACTTACCGGCATGGCACATGATGGATGGATGGATAGATTTGGTGTGGCCAGTATATAAACCATTTTTGTTGAGCCACTGATCGTGACTGGCAAACATTACAAAATGAAAGGAAGATGTTGCTTGTGGTATAAAATTGCAGGGATTTTGAAACTCTATTTAGTAGTAGTTCAGGCTGTTAGAGGGGGTTGGAAAATGTCTTTGCTGGAGAGACATCATGAACGCTTGGTGCAGGGCTGCAAGATTGTACTGAATTAGCTGTTGGAGTTGACGGTTCCACTGATAGGAGTGTATATTACAGTTCAACCAGGAACGACTGCTATGAATGTCACTGGAAGTGCCTACATTGGAAGCAGGCATTAGGGGCACGACACCATTGTTTAACAGTGTCCCCTTGGACATGATAGAAGGAGATTGCTTTACGGGCAAGGGAGGAAACAAAGCACCATAGTTAGCAACATTGGGATTGGAGCATGGGTTGCTACTCACGGCATTGTATTCCTGGGGTATATGCAAGGGTGGTGTGAGAAGAGAGGGGGTGTTTTCTTAACACTGAGAGATGGCTGTTAGCGGAGGTTAAGCTCGGTTTAGTCCTGTAACTGGTGCTGGGTGTTGTGCACGTTAGGGATATTTTATGTTCTTCGCTTGTATGGTACTTCCTAGCTTGGAACAATGTATTTGATCTCTATATAGATTCTTCTTAGGAGCCCCGGAAAACGATGTAAAGTACGGGGTATTATTAATAAAATTTATGTTATTATCTTTACAAAATTGATAGAGTTAGATTAGCAGCATCGACAGTACGACGCTGGAATGCAAAACATTGTGGAATGATGGATGAAATAAATATAGATAATTTAGGAAATTTATTGTGTAACAGCACCTCCAATGTAGCTAGTTGTGAAATGCTTATGATTTTATTATCCATTATGTCGTTGACACCAATATGGACTTTTGCTTTTCTAATTCTGTCATTCACGTTGAATTTTTGCAGTGTAGCCGTCACCCTATCAATGTCAGCGCCTGGTAGAGGGTAGATTGAAGTTGATTCGCTGTCAGAAGATGGCATGCGATCTCTATAGATTCTCTTCAGCAGGGAGTCTCCAATGATGACATGTGTTGCACTGTCCTCTATTGTTATTTCACGCTGGCTGGCGTGTCCGCTTGGACTGTTGTTGCCACTAGTCACTGTCGTCTTTCTTGTGTTACTGATGCCTATTAGTGATAGCTGCTGAGCTCAGTGATTCCTGGTCTACAGGGAGACAGAGAGACGGGTAGAGACAGAAGAAGACAGGGAGAGACATGGAGAGACAGGGAGAAGGAAGCGACACAGAGAGACGGGGAGACAGAGAAAGAAGGAAGAAATAGAGGGATAGGGAGAGACAGAAATACATGGAGACAGACAGAAACAGGGGAGACAGAGCGATACAGGGAGAGAAAGGAGACAGAGAGACAGAGAGACAGATTTAGAAAGAGAGAGACAGGGAGAGACACAGAGAGACAGGGAGACAGAGAGATATAGGGAGACATGGCGACACAGAGAGACAGAGTGGAAGACTGGGAGAGACAGAAACAGACAGGGAGACAGAGGAGACAGGGAGAGACATGGGGACAGAAAGACGCGGGAAGACAGAGAGACAGGGGGTTATATAATAATAATAATAATATATAATAATAATAAGTCTTTATTTTCAAAGGGTTAAGAATTGGGCACGCAGGCCCGTCTGACATTCTGCCCTTCTTCTCTATTTCCTCTCATACATTCTTTCATTCAACATAACTTATGAAGCAACTTTTGACAACAAAAGAACATTAAAACGCATGAAAAATAATCAATAACAAATGACTCACTGAGGCAGTGTTTAACATGGGCATTATAAATACCTAAGGAGGGTGTAACGTGCCATACATAAGGGAATGTTTTTTGGCTAGTTGTCGTTTGAGATAAGTTACCATTATTGTCTTTTTTGTGTTATTTGTTATGGGGGCATGTAGTCTGTACTAAGGTAGTGTTCAAACAGGTTGCGAATGTATGAATCATGATTGGTGGTGTCTTTGATTTCTTGTGGAAGATTGTTCCACAACTGAGCGGCAGAGTATGCTAAGCTTGTTTTATATAAGTCTATCCTAGGTTTAGGGACATGAAGTATATTTAGTCGTTCGCGATGTCTAGCGTTATATTTAAACAATGGCCAAAGGTAGCTTGGAGCATTTTGAAATAGGATTTTGTGAATTAGTTTGGTCTTATTAAAAAGCAGGCGCTTGTGGAGTGGCAGTAACCGGAGACGTTTATATAGGTTAGAATTGTCGGTAAGCTTTTCACCATTAATTAAACGCACTGCCCTTTTCTGGAGTGAATATAGGCGTTTTGTTATTGATTTGGAGCATCCATCCCAGACTGATAGAGCTTTGCAGCCAACACGATCTCTATATAACAAACACATTCTATAAACATAAAGATTCGCAAGTATACACCTGGTATAAATGGAACAATCTAGATACTAAAAGCCAAATTGATTTTATATTAACAAGAAATAACAGAAAGAGAAATATATTAGATGCAAGAGCAGTGCCCAATTTCAGTATAAACACAGATCATAAAGCAGTCGTTGCCACAATAAGAACCATTAGAAGAAGAAAACAAAAAGCAGGAAAATACATGCCATGCGAATCAGTAAACTTAAAACACCTTAAAGACGAGGCAGTAAGGGAAAATTATGAGAAAGAACTAACTGAACTCTTTGTAAAATTACCTACGGAAAGAAACACAGTGGAAGAAGAATGGGAGACGTTCAAATCAAGCGTTTTAAATACTGCAAAAATAACATGCGGAACCACGAAAAAACGCAAACACGGATAAAGAAAATAACAAGTTGGTGGAACGCAGAAGTAAAGAAAGCGGTAAAAGAAAAAAAGGAAAAATATAAAAAGTGGTTGAAGAGCAAACAGGAATGTGATCTCATAGAATACAGAATATCGAGAAGACATGTGAGTAGAATAGTAAAGAGGGAAAAACAGAAAGACTGGGAAGAGTATGGAAAAACCCTAAATAAAAACTACAAGGAGGCAACCAGAAACTTCTACAAAAAGATAAGTGCAATGCGAACCAGAGGTGTACCCTTTGACCCAACTGAAATAATTAACAGCGAAAATGGAGAACCAATAAGTGAACAAAAACACATCCTAATAAGATGGAAGCAGTATTTCGAACAACTTCTTAACATCCCATCAGATGTCACAGGAATTCAAGAGACCTACACAGATGTCACCGAGGAACTAGAACCAGACATACTAAAAGAAGAAATTATAGAAGCCATCAGATTAGCCCCATTGAACAAATCACCAGGACAGGATGAAATACCAAATGAACTAATTAAAGCAGCAAGGGAAGTAGGAACAGCTTGGCTACATAGACTATTCAACCATGTTTGGGTAGAACAACAGACACCACGAGACTGGGGAAACGCCATAATTATCCCAATTTGGAAAAACAAAGGCAGCAAAAGAGATTGCACACAATACAGAGGCATTTCACTGTTGAGTCATACTGGGAAAATATTTTGCAAAATTCTTGAAAAAAGATTACGAACTACTTTAGAACCCCAGCTAAGCGAAACGCAGCTTGGATTTAGGAAAAACAAAGGATGCACAGACGCCATTTTTGCTCTTAGACAACTTATAGAAAAATCAATTGAATTCAATGAAACACTCTACTTAGCCTTTGTTGACCAAGAAAAGGCATTTGATAGGGTAGATAGAAACAAGCTGTGGGAAATCCTTAAACAATATGGAGTGAGTACACATCTAACAAACCTATGTAGAAGTTTATACGACAACAGTGAATGCATAGTGAGAGCAACTGGAGGACACTCAGAACCCTTCACCATAAGATCTGGAGTACGACAAGGTTGTGTCCTGTCCCCTCTCTTGTTCATAACATATATAGACAACATATGTAAAGAAACCAGCCAAGCAGAAACAGCAAGAATACCGCATGATGAGAACACAGAAGAAGAACCATCTGCAAATCTAACCATTAGAGAACTCCTGTTTGCGGACGACCAAGCACTAATAGCAAAATCAGAAGCTGAATTACAAGACCACATGAATAGTCTAAACGAAATGTGTAGGGAACATAACATGAAAATTAGCACAAGCAAAACAGAGGTAATGACTATAACTAAAGAAGAACAAACAGCAACAATTCACCTAAACGAACATCCCTTGAAACAAGTAAAGAGCTTCAAGTACCTAGGAAGTATAATATCATCAAATGGCAGATCAGAAGACGAGATCGAAAATAGGTGCAATAAGGCTAAATCAACTCATTGGACAAATGGCACCAATACTAAAGAACAAACATGTATCAATAACTACTAAGAAAGCACTTTACAACACAATCTTCCTACCAACTCTGTGCTACCAATGCCAAACCTGGACAATGACAGAAAAAGAGAAAAGAAAAATCACAACAACAGAAATGAGGTTCCTGAGAAGAATACTCAACGTATCAAGAAGAGATAAGATCAGAAATGAAGAAATCAGGACTAAAGTGGGGGTTAAAGCTGCTCTAGATTTTATTAGAAAGCAGCAAGTCAAATGGTTTGGCCATGCAAGTAGGCTACCAGTCAACAGCATGCCACAACAAGCAATGACTGTACAGACCAGATGGAAACAGAGGAAGAGGCCGACCACGTAAACGCTGAACGGAAGGAATAACAGAATCCATGGGAATGTCGATATACGAAGCCCATAACCGGGCATTCTCACGAAGTTTATACTTCACCTCGACACCGCAAGGTACAAGAGGAACATGATGAGATGAGATGAGATCCCAGACTGTGGAGCAGTAATCAATATGTGTTTGTATATGAGAAGTATAGAATATCTTTCTTGTGTTTTTCGTCAAGGAAATTTTAATTTTTGGCAAGTTGGTATACTTTTTTTTGGGTATTTTTTTTTGGGAAAGAAAAAATTAGTTTGTTAATTTTTACTATGATACAACCCCGTTTTGTGGGTTGAATTTCTTCCGGGGGTTTTAAGGAACTTTAAAATTTTGGGGAAATTTTGATTTGGCTTTTGGGTTTAAAACATGACTTTTTTTTAAAAGTTAAGATTTTGATCTAGTTTAAAACCCAATTTTTGTTTCCGGTTTACACTTTCAAAAGGCGTTTCTGTGCAGCTGAAAAGTTTTCCCGGGGGAAAATTTAATGGAAGTCTTTTTTGGCCTAAAAACCAAAAAGACCCTTTTTTTAGGGAATTAATTTAAAGGGGTTTTGGCTTAGGTTAAAAATTTATTGTTTCCGGTTTTTTCAAAAAAATAATTTTTAAGCACATTTTTAAAACTTCTTTATTGGTTTTTTTGTTTTTTTAGAAATAGAAACCAAACGGGAAGTTTTAAGTCTTTTTAAAAGGTAATAGGGGGGAAAATTTTTTCCCAGGTTTTTTTCCCTTTTTTTGGTAATTTGGGGAAAAAATTTTTGGGAAACCCTGCTTTCTGTCAATAAAGGTTTTAATTTAAATACTATTTTTTTTATTGTTTTTTAGGGGTTTTTGAATTAGGGAAAATTTGTCTATTTCTATGAGCTTTTTTCTAAAGGACCGCTTTTTAAAAAGGATTTTTAAAAGGGCCGGATTTTAAAAAGGGAAATTTAGGAAAAAGTTTGGGGCCTTTTTTTTTTTGGGTTTTAAAAAAATTGGAAATTTTTTAATTTTAAAAGTTAAGGTGCCTTTTCCGCCCGGGTCGCCGGTGCAGCAAAAGGGGGAAGGATCCCGGAAAAAATTTTTTTTCTAAGCACCATAGTTAGCAACTTTGGGGATTGGAGCATGGTGTTGCTACTCACGGCATTGTATTCCTGGGGTATATGCAAGGGTGGTGTGAGAAGAGAGGGGGTGTTTTCTTAACAC
Organism: Cepaea nemoralis; assembly: GCA_014155875.1. Taxonomy (NCBI): domain Eukaryota; kingdom Metazoa; phylum Mollusca; class Gastropoda; order Stylommatophora; family Helicidae; genus Cepaea; species Cepaea nemoralis. Next base: position 46,999 of record JACEFZ010006772.1, on the reverse strand, counting down.
TGAGAGATGGCTGTTAGCGGAGGTTAAGCTCGGTTTAGTCCTGTAACTGGTGCTGGGTGTTGTGCACGTTAGGGATATTTTATGTTCTTCGCTTGTATGGTACCTTCCTAGCTTGGAACAATGTATTTGATCTCTATATAGATTCTTCTTAGGAGCCCCGGAAAACGATGTAAAGTACGGGGTATTATTAATAAAATTTATGTTATTATCTTTACAAAATTGATAGAGTTAGATTAGCAGCATCGACAGTACGACGCTGGGAATGCAAACATTGTGGAATGATGGATGAAATAAATATAGATAATTTAGGAAATTATTGTGTAACAGCACCTCCAATGTAGCTAGTTGTGAAATGCTTATGATTTTATTATCCATTATGTCGTTGACACCAATATGGACTTTTGCTTTTCTAATTCTGTCATTTCACGTTGAATTTTTGCAGTGTAGCCGTCACCCTATCAATGTCAGCGCCTGGTAGAGGGTAGATTGAAGTTGATTCGCTGTCAGAAGATGGCATGCGATCTCTATAGATTCTCTTCAGCAGGGAGTCTCCAATGATGACATGTGTTGCACTGTCCTCTATTGTTATTTCACGCTGGCTGGCGTGTCCGCTTGGACTGTTGTTGCCACTAGTCACTGTCGTCTTTCTTGTGTTACTGATGCCTATTAGTGATAGCTGCTGAGCTCAGTGATTCCTGGTCTACAGGGAGACAGAGAGACGGGTAGAGACAGAAGAAGACAGGGAGAGACATGGAGAGACAGGGAGAAGGAAGCGACACAGAGAGACGGGGAGGACAGAGAAAGAAGAAGAAATAGAGGGATAGGGAGAGACAGAAATACATGGAGACAGACAGAAACAGGGGAGACAGAGCGATACAGGGAGAGAAAGGAGACAGAGAGACAGAGAGACAGATTAGAAAGAGAGAGACAGGGAGAGACACAGAGAGACAGGGAGACAGAGAGATATAGGGAGACATGGCGACACAGAGAGACAGAGTGGAAGACTGGGAGAGACAGAAACAGACAGGGAGACAGAGGAGACAGGGAGAGACATGGGGACAGAAAGACGCGGGAAGACAGAGAGACAGGGGGTTATATAATAATAATAATAATAATAATAATAATAATAAGTCTTTATTTTCAAAGGGTTAAGAATTGGGCACGCAGGCCCGTCTGACATTCTGCCCTTCTTCTCTATTTCCTCTCATACATTCTTTCATTCAACATCACTTATGAAGCAACTTTTGACAACAAAAGAACATTAAAACGCATGAAAAATAATCAATAACAAATGACTCACTGAGGCAGTGTTTAACATGGGCATTATAAATACCTAAGGAGGGTGTAACGTGCCATACATAAGGGAATGTTTTTTGGCTAGTTGTCGTTTGAGATAAGTTACCATTATTGTCTTTTTTGTGTTATTTGTTATGGGGGCATGTAGTCTGTACTAAGGTAGTGTTCAAACAGGTTGCGAATGTATGTATCATGATTGGTGGTGTCTTTGATTTCTTGTGGAAGATTGTTCCACAACTGAGCGGCAGAGTATGCTAAGCTTGTTTTATATAAGTCTATCCTAGGTTTAGGGACATGAAGTATATTTAGTCGTTCGCTATGTCTAGCGTTATATTTAAACAATGGCCAAAGGTAGCTTGGAGCATTTTGAAATAGGATTTTGTGAATTAGTTTGGTCTTATTAAAAAGCAGGCGCTTGTGGAGTGGCAGTAACCGGAGACGTTTATATAGGTTAGAATTGTCGGTAAGCTTTTCACCATTAATTAAACGCACTGCCCTTTTCTGGAGTGAATATAGGCGTTTTGTTATTGATTTGGAGCATCCATCCCAGACTGTGGAGCAGTAATCAATATGTGTTTGTATATGAGAAGTATAGAATATCTTTCTGGTGTTTTCGTCAAGGAAATTTTTAATTTTGGCAAGTTGGTATACTTTTTTGGCTATTTGTTTAACTAGAGCATGAACATGTGAGTTAAAAGTTAGATTTTGATCTATGATAACACCCAGTGTCTTGTGCTCGGTGACACTTTCTACAGGCGTGCTGCCAATGTGCAGCTGAAGAGTTCTCTGCGAGATTAGAGTGTGAAGTCTTTGCCTGGTTCCTATTAACATAGACTTTGTTTTAGTAATGTTAATTTGCATGCGGTTTGCATGACTCCAGTTAACTACACTATTTATTTCCTGTTGCAAGGATAATTCTAGCACATTACGATCAACAGCGTTCGTATATACTGTGCAGTCATCAGCAAATAGATCGCAGGACGACGACAGATTTAATGGAAGATCATTTATATAAATGGCAAATAATAGAGGGCCAAGAATAGACCCCTGAGGTACTCCAATATTAATGGTAATGGCTTGAGATAAAACTTTATTGTGTGATACTACTTGCTTTCTGTCTAATAAGAATGATTTTATTAATGTCACTATATTAAAACTTACTTTCATTGTTTCTAGTTTTTTAATTAGAATAGTATGATCTATCATATCGAATGCTTTCCTAAAGTCTATAAACACCGCTCCACATAGAGTATTGTTGTTAATATTTTGATGCCAGTTTTCTATCATGTTTGTTAGTGCCGTATGGCAAGAATATTTTGGCCGAAATCCTGACTGACTGTCAACTATCAGTTTATGGCGAACTAAGTGATCTAGTGTTGTTTTGTGGATGTGCTTTTCTAGCGGTTTGGATAATGAGGATAATATGGAAATTGGTCTATAATTACTCATGAGACGATCGTCTAGAGGACCAGCTTTTAAATGAGGATACACTTTAGCGATTTTAAAGGCTGATGGGAAGTGACCTCTGGTTATACATTGATTATATATAAAAGTTAGTGACTCGCAGATCGCCGGTTCAGCATGGCGAAGGATTCGACTACTAATTCCATCTAGTCCTGATGAGTTATTGTTTTTTAGATTACGGAGATGAGTAAATACTTCAGTTGTCGTCATTAGCGGTATGTTGGAGGAAATGTGTCCATAGCATTTGTTCTCACAGAATGATGATAATAAAGATATGTCATGAGGCGCATCTGGTATTGCAGCCTTCAGTTGGTTTATGTCGGACTGAAAGTATCTACTGAATTGATCACATGTAACCTGATTTGATGGTAGTGATTGTGATGATTTGTGTTTGTTTGTCAAGGTATTAATTGCTTTCCATATATCTTTAGTGTTGGTTTTATCTATTACTATGTTCTTAAAATAGTTTTTCTTTTCCTTCCGAATAACATATTGAACTTTGTTTCTCAGACTACGGTACATAGTTAGATCTCTATTTTTGTGAGCCCTGTCGCGATCTCTCATAAGTTCAACTACCTCCTGTGTGATCCACGGGGGCTTTGTGTGATGTTTAACACGAACTTCCTTAAATGGAACATGTTTATCAAATATACTTAGAAAGGTCTTTAGCCAGTGGTCCAGAGCATCGTCTGGGTCAGGAGGCTGGTAAAAGTAATCTAGAGATGAGTTGACCAAATCTTGTAAGAAGACGTCTCGATTGAAATTTTTGTAATTTCTATATTTTATGCTTATATGTTTGTGTTTGGGAGTTTTGGTGCCCCTTCTCGACCACGTGCAACATACTGGATAGTGATCGCTCATTGCATTGATAGGTACACTACATTCTGTGATGTTATCAGCACACGTAGTATAAATATGATCTATAAGGGTTGCAGATGATTTAGTGATTCTAGTGGCTTGTTTGACTAACTGTTGGAAATTATATGACTCTATTATGTTTTCCCATGTTTTGTTTGATTTGTTAGCGTCTATGTTGAAGTCACCTAGCAATATTATTTCCCTAGCATTACTAAAGACTACATCCATCATAGTGGTGAATTTTTCATACCAGATATTTCCTGCACTGGGGTTTCGATAAAGATAGCCAACTACTAGCGGTATGCAATTTTGAAGTTTAACCTCTATCCATACACACTCAATCTCACAGGTTTCAAAGTCTAGCCTGCGGTGGGCGTTAAGCGAGTTGGAAATATAAACTGCAATACCCGTCTCTTGTTTCTGATAGGGATCTCTTCTAATGGTTTTAAAACCTCTGATAGCGATGTCATCATCTGAGATGTTGCCATTTAATCGACTTTCGCTAACGCCAAACATGTGAAAATTTTGATTAAGTATAAGTGATTGTTCGGGCAGCTTCCCTAATAGATGGCATATGTTTACATGCCCGATTCTGAGCCCATTATTCCTGAGCCAGTGTTCGTACTTATTAGACATTTCAACAATGCGTAATCACAAGTTTAAAAGCAAAACACACACACACACAAAGTGAATACAACCTACGTCCCTTATTACAAAACACACTCTAAAGTAGAGAGAAACAGTAATATCTCTGTAAATATATAAAAATACGTACACAGATCCCTAAGGAAGAGCAGTGAAGACCCCCTCACTCACCGTGAAAACACAATTAGAGTTATTATAAAAGCTATACAGCTAAGTACTATCAATTAATATAAAGTCAAAACCAGTCAATGTTTGTAATAACTTATAACCTAATACGTTACTAGATCAAGTTATAACCAAATATGCAGATAAACGTTTAAGGAGAGGCTCTTTCTTGTACCGAGATCCGGTGTAGCTTTGTGCTAAGTTGCTAGTAAATACCAGGTTGTGTTGGTTGTTGGTATAGCGACATTATAAGTGCTTGACGAAGTGTAGCTGGGCTATACCGTGTGAGGTGCAACCATTCTGGATTACAATTAAATGGGTACTGATGATGTCTCATGGGTATGTAATGACTACCAACTAGAGCCTCTGGTTGGTGGCTAACAGGAGGTTGTGCTGGCACGTCGTTGTTGCTGAGAGTCGGATCCTTTCTGGGGAGAATAGGAATCATATCTTCGTAATTATTACCCTCCTGTGTGAAAGACGACGTATTTAACGGACTTGGTGTTGTGGTAGTGTCCCGTCTGGCTTGGATTTCAGGTGCAGTGGTTATGAGTGGTCTGCACACTTCTGTCCTATTGGTACTTGATGTAACGGGAGTATGTCGTCTGGCTTGAGTTTCAGGAGTAGCTAAAAGTGTCCGGCGCGATCCCGTATTGGATGTATGGTATGTCCGTTCTGGATATTTTAAATTCTTGGCGATAAAACTGCTGCTCAATGTAGATAAATGTATTTGATCCTTGTAAAGACTCTTTTTTGGTGCACCAGCCTGTGAAGTGAATGATGCTGTATTGTTGATGAATTGTATCTTGTTTTGAGTACAGAACTTCTGCAACATGTTGTTATTTATGTCAGCTAGACGGCGCTGGTGTCCATAACTCGGTGATATGATGGAGGAGAAGAAAATGGATGAGTTAGGAAAAGTGTGACGTAATCCGTTCAAGAGTGCCAGCAGTTGAGACCCTGTGATTTGTTGGTTGTTCGTGGTGTCGGTGATGCCAATATGTACGCTTGCCCTTCTGACGCTATGATTTACAGCCAACCTGCTAATCTTGTCTGTTAGCTGGTCTACACCAGCCCCAGGCAGTGGGATTATTGAAACAATGTCTTTGTCTGATGTGGCCATCCTGTCGCTGTATAAACCTTTCATTAAGGTATCGCCTAGTATAATATGTGTACAGTCAGGTCGTGTTGTCTGTACATGTTGGTTGTCAGCACGTCTCGACCGTTGTTTCATCCATTTCCGATTATCAGCAGTCTTTATGTCTCCATGTGGTTCTCCCGATGTATCTTGTTGGCTTGTCTTGCCCGTTTGCAGCATGTTAAAGCACTGTAAGTTTTCTGGTGACTTTTCTTGAAGTACTTCAAACCTATTGCTTATTTTGACGTCAATGGGGTAGACTGCTTGTTGTTGTTTATCTTCGTCTGCACATTGAGGTGTTTGTTGTTTTTTATCTTCCTCTGCGCGTTGAGTTGTTTTCATAGTGATTATCCGTTCTGGGTGGGATTGAGCTTCCCCAAGATTTCCCAAGTATGAAGCGGTTGCTTTAGAATTACATGCTTCTTCGGTTTGGTTTGTAGAGGACGCATTCTGTAAGATTTGAACTGTATTTCTCAGCAGCAAATTTTCGTCTCGCAGGAGTGCGACTTCTGTCTTGAGAGCATTGTAATCACTGCTTATCTTGTTGTTTGCTTCAATGTTGGTTGAAACAGTGACAATGAGCGCCTTTAGTGATTGTTCTAGTTTCTCAATGCGCTGTTTACAGTCGCACGAATGTCCATTGATAGTTAAGATGCTATTGTTATCTGAGGCAGGTACTTCTTCAACAATGTCAACATTGGGTTCTATGTTGTTTTGGATACGCTCCATTGGGTATTCAATAGCCAAGAGCGCTGGTGGGTTGGCAGGCCTCGTGTTGATGTTGTCATGTACACTCATCGTATGAGTAGATTCGGTGAATGTCTGTGTCGAGTTTTCAAGTTCAACAAAATCTACTTTTAGCCAGGAATTAATGTTTTCATTACTGCCCTGTGTCATGAGTTTATTTTTACTGCGGTACAAATGTATCGTAATCACTGGCGTCGTAATCAGATCCTCAACGTGGGCCCCGTGCTTATCTTGCCTGTGTTCAATTAGTTCAAGCCTGTAGTAGTTGAGTAGGCAAGTTCGGAATGCCTCATAATAGAGTGTGTTGTTGAAGGAAACAGTAACACACTGTCCTGAGTTGGTGTGTTTGACGACTAGGCCGTTGGGATTTATGCACTTGGATAGCTTATTCTTCACGGCCCTCTCTTTGTTTAGTGTGTAAGTTTTATTGACAGCCGATCGTAAACCTGAGCGAGTCCTTTCACCATTCACTTCCAATACGGAGCACTCTCCTTCCCCTGACATTATTGCATAATATTACGACTAACTAAACTTGAAGAACGCAGCAATCGCATTGTTATTTAGCCACGCTCGGGCAATTTGAGGTCCCGTGGTTGTATCTGACACGCCTCGTGCACTTGATTGGTTAAAATTTAATAGTGTTCAACTATCACTCGAAATGAATATTAGATATATCCCACATTTTTGCGATAATAAACACTTGTATTAATCTAAAAACTATTTCACCACATCCTCAGAATCACAACGAGCACATTGATATAAAAATCCATGATAGGTGATTCAGCTTGCAGTAATAATAATCCGAGAGATTAGGAGAAAGAGACTGGGAGAGGCTTATGGAGACAGTGTGACAGAGAAAGGCAGGAAGAGAGACAAAGAGAGATAGGGAGAGAGAAAACGAAGGCAGAGAGACACAGAGAGAGTCTGGGAGACATAGAGAGACATAGAGACAGAGAGACACAGAGAGAATGGGAGAGACAGGGAGACAAAGCGACACGGAGAGACTGGGAAGCAGAGAGAGACACGGAGACACACAAAGACAGGGAGCCAGAGAGACTAGGAGACAGAGACAGACGGGGAGTCAGACAGACACAGAGAGACTGGGAGACAGAGAGAGAGAGACAGAGAAGAGACAGAGAGATACATGTATAGACATGAAGACAGAGTGACACGGAGAGAGTGGGAGACAGAGAAGAGACAGAGAGATACATGTAAAGACATGAAGACAGAGTGACACGGAGCGAGTGGGAGACAGAGAGAGACAAGGTGAGACAGAGAGAGGTAGGAAAAGAGAGACACGGAAAGAGACAAGAGATAGACACACGGATTCATTATAATTTAGGCTCTTATATATTTTTGTGATGTCTGTATGAGGAATGAGAGAGAGAGAGAGAGAGAGAGAGAGAGAGAGAGAGAAAGAGAGACAAAGAGACTCAGATAGTGGGAGAGACATAGAGCATGAGAGAGAAACATAGAGAACAAAACAAAACAAACAAACAAAAACAAATTTTATTTTCAAAGAGTTAAGAATTGGGAACGCAGAGACAGAGGGAGACACTGTTTAGACACAGGGAGGGTCAGAGAGACACGGAGAGACAGTGGGGAGAGAATGGGAGAGACAGAGAGATAATGCAAGAGACAGAGAGATAGTGGGAGAGAGATAGATAAGGAGATAGAGGTGGCGTGAGGCTGACTGAAAGTGAGCTATAGACAGATGCAGAAACAAGTGCATAAAACCAGTTAGACATACACGCACTCATGTATTTATTTACAGTGGCACTTCTAAAGCGTGACCGCTTTTAATGCCGACACGGTGTTCTTGATAAAGTGGACAGGTGATAAGACATTTATATTGATATTTTAATACCCACACTCTTGCTGTAATGGCAGAAGCTTAAATTAACGTTAATAAACAGTTCATATATAAACAGTAATGAAAGAAGCTTATTTGAAGGTTAATAAACAGTTTCAAATAAACATTTATTGACTTCAGTTTCATCATCACGTGCCATGCCGATAAGCGTGGGCGGTCATGTTCTGCCACCTCACTCGATCACCAGAGTCGTTGATCAGCTCCGTATCTTTGTCTCGACCATGCCATGTGGCCAAGCCATCCAGGTATTTAATTCTTGGCCTTCCTCTTGGTCTCTTCCCCTCGATCTTTCCAGTCGTCACTAAGTTCTCCAATTCATTTCTTCTCATAACATGCCTAAAAAATTTTGACTGTCTACGTCTAATGTCTCTAATCTGTTTACGATCTTCATTTGTTTCTTGAAGGATTTGTTCATTGATTGTTCTGTCTGCCCATGGTATTCTTTGCATTTTCCTCAGAAACCACATTTCCACAGCCATCATATGTTTTTTAGCTTGTCTGCTCATTGTCCACGCTTCACATCCATATAAAAGTATAGGTTCTATGTAGCACTTTAACACTCTTTTTATCGCTTCAATTGATATCGTTTTATTGGTCAGTATGTTTTTCATCTTGCAAAAGACTACCTTCGCCATGGCAATTCTTGTTCTAATCTCTTCAAGGCATCTCCAATCAAATGTTATGACTGTTCTGAGATAGTTGTACCGATTCACTTGTTGAAGAATTTTCCCATTTACTTGTATATTACATTGTGGTATTTCTTCCTTCCTAGTGACGACCATAATCTGTATCTTCTTACAATTCATTTCTAACTCTAGTTTTTCACTGTGTGCAACAACAGCATCTCCAATTTTGCAGGTCCTGTTCATTGTCTGTAATCAAGACTGTATCATCTGCGTATCTAATGTTACTGATGTAAAAGGGGCGTCTCATAAGTCTTTAGCCTGACCATGAAGGAGTAGGTGGAGAAAGTTGAAATTTGGCACAGTGCTTATTCTTTCTCAATGTAGCCACCACCGGAATTTATGCATTTCTGCTATCTCTGCATGACCTTGAAAAGACCTTCAGAATAAAACAACCTATTTTTCGAACTAAACCAGTTATCACAAGCCAGTATGACATCTTCGTCACTGTCAAAACGATATCCTTTCAGCTGTTGTTTTTTTTTTAAGATTTGGGAAAAGAAAAAAGTCTGATGGAGCCAAATCTGGAGAATATGGTGTGTGTGGAAGAATTTCAATATTCAAATCGCTGGCAGTTTGCAGCACAAGCCGTGCTTTATGGGAGGGCGCGTTGTCTTGAAGCAAATGAAGAATTTGCATGCGTGCTATCCCTCGTTTTTTGGTCGCAGTCTTTCTTAGTTTGATAAGGAGATCTGCCCATTAACCGAATTGCCATGAAGCATGTAAACTCTCAATATGACACCTTTGACGTCCCAAAAAACAGCATCACTTTTCTTGCAGATTTGTGTGCTCTTGGCTTGACATGTGTAATGGTGAATCCAAGTCTCATCTACCGTCACCATGGTCGTCAACATGTTTTCCGACCGCCACATGTTGAGCAACTGTCCACAGCAATCAACCCGTGTTTGTTTCTGTTCACATGTTAGCAGGCGCAGGACCCAGCGGGCAAACAAATTTTTTATTGTTCAGTCTGTTGTGTAAAATTATGAAAACTTTAGAACAGCATCTCCAAACTCAGGTCTTAGTCAGATATGACTGAGCTGCCGTATAACTGTAGACGGTACTACCTGCTTTCTGTTAGCTCCGAACGTTGGGCGGCGCTTACCAAACCCGACACCCCACATTGTGCCAACGGCTTCGGGCGGAAGAGCGCAATTGGGAGGGTACAAGCCTTACCCTGGTGCGAGGAAATGCAAGCTACAGACAAAATGTCATGGCAGGGCAGACCAGGCCCTAAGCCTTGGATGGCGGCTGGTCTAGGATCGAAGCTCCGACAGGCGGACAATTAGAGCATTGCTTTGCTGATCCGACAGCTTCTGCAGCTTGTCTTGTTCCAGATGTAGAGGTGTTACCTTTCCTCTGGAGTGAACTAGGCAGGCCGAGAGAGGGATCATGCTGCATGGGCAACACATGATCTCTATATTTTAGCACAGGCTTTGTGCTATGGAGAGACCACGTGTTCACATGCATCCACTGTGAACGGACATTTACAGCGCAAATTGGCCTTATCAGTCACATTCGCTACCGCCATAGGTAAAAGTTATTATGCCTTTTTAAAGCACAAACTATCGTCTGTCAAGACGTCAAGGTGCCAATGGAACTCTTACTCGGTTTTGCTGAACCTGATGTACTCTTACTCAGTTTTGCTGAGCCTGATATCTCTGCAACTGTCATTTTCCTATCCTGGTCTATGATTTTCTTCACTTTTGTAGCATTTGCAGTCTGAGGACGGTCGTCCTGATCGTGGCAGATCAGCAACTTGGGAACGGCCACACTTAAACTGCAAACACCAATTTTTAACATAAGCATACGAAGGACATACTTCCTCAAACACTGGCTCCATCTCCATGTGTATTTCTGTAGGTGTTTTTCCCTGTAACATCAAGAATTTTATCACAGTCCTGGGGTCTGATTTCTCCATTGTTCTGACAAACCGTTGGATGTGTAGATATGGTCAGTAGGGTATGTTGTGGCATGCACCATATCGGGAAAACCAGTTGAGGAGGGAAATTTATAACTCATATGTCCATTACAAGTTAAATGAGTTATACATGTGCCAAATTTCAATTTTCATCGCCTTCTCCTTCATGGTCAGGCTAAAGACTTATGGGAAGCCCCTTGTATAGTCCCACAATGTTGATTCCTTCTATATCTTCTATATTTATGAAAATATGTTCACTGTACAGGGACAAAAGATCTGGAGGCATTACACATCCCTGTTTTACACATCTCTTAATTGGCTGATATTAACTTACTTTATTATCAATTCTTATGGCAGCTTGTTGTTTCAAATATACTTCAGTTTATCTTGATATTAATAAACAGTTCTAAAGTAACGTTTAGTGACGTAAGTTTATCTGAAGTTTTAGCACCGGTTCTCAAGAAAAGTGTAATGGTAGCTTATCTTGAGATTGATAAACAGTTCTAATGTATCGTGTAGTGACCTATGCTAATCTTGAGATTAATGAACAGTTTTAAAGTAACGTTTAGTGATGTAAGCTTATCTTTAGATTAGTGAAGAGTCTTAAAGTAACTTTTAGTGACGTAAGCTTATCTTGAGATTAATGAACTGTTTTAAAGTAACGTTTAGTGATGTAAGCTTATATTGAGATTAATGAACAGTTTTAAAGTAACGTTTAGTGACGTAAGCTTATCCTGAGATTAATTAACAGTTGTAAAGTAACGTTTAGTGACGTAAGCTTATCCTGAGATTAATTAACAGTTGTAAAGTAATGTTTAGTGATGTAAGCTTATCTTGAGATTAATAAGCAGTTTTAAAGTAATGTTTAGTGACGTAAGCTTATCTTGAGATTAATGACCAGTTTTACGGTAACTTTTAGTGACGTAAGCTTATCTTTAGATTAATTAACAGTTTTAAAGTAATGTTTAGTGACGTAAGCTTATCTTTAGATTAATGAACAGTTTCAAAGTAACGTTTAGGGACGTAAGCTTATCGTGAAGTTAATAACCTGTTCTGAAGTAACGAGTAGTTACAGAAGCTTATCTTGAAGTTAAGGTTGTTTGTCCATCAAGAATGATGATGACCATTCATTTCATCCAGTGGGGTTGAAAGTATGGAGCCGTGAGTTCTAAGATGGCTGATAAGGTCTGTTTTGGCTCGAAATGTTCTTTGACAATGTGGACAAAGAATGCTTGACGTTTCTGGAGGAGGATTTCCTGCAGAGTTAGTTCTCTCCTGCCTTTTCTTCGCAGCTCTTGCAGTCCTGGTTGCCTCACACGTGACTGCACATTTGCGTGATGATGCACGCCACGAATTTCGGTCTCTGGCTGCAGTCTCCCAGGTGTCATGATGAATTCCAAAAGCATTCAGTGAGATTTTCAGAGTGTCTTTAAAGCGTTTCCTCTGGCCGCCTTGGGGGTGTTTACCACAGCGCAACCCGCCGTAAAAAAAAATCGTTTAGGGAGCCTGTGATCTGGCATGCGAGTTAAGTGACCAGCCCAGCGAATCTGATTATTCATTAGTAGAGAGTGGATACTGGGCATGGACGCTCTCTTTCTAGGACTTCAGTGTCTGGGATCTTGTCTTGCCATTTAATCTTCAGTAGCTTCCTAAGGCAGACTGTGTGGAAGTGGTTTAATTTCCTAGCGTGTCGCTGATAAACAGTCCAGGTTTCACAAGCATATAGCAGTGTGGATAATACAACTAATTTGTAGATTTTTAGCTTTGTTTGCAGGCTTATTCCAGTTCTGATCCCATACATTCTTGTACAGTCTGCCAAAGGCCTGCACTGGCCTTGGAGATTCTTGAATTCACTTCGTCATCAATTGTGGCAGCTTGTGACACAGGTGCTGCCAAGATAGATGGATTTGTCCACAATACTTAGACTATGACCATTCACTTTGATATTCGGCACGGTGTGATTAATCCCTGGAGATGGCTAGTACATAACTACAGTCTTCTCCAAGTTGATACTGAACCCAACGTTGGTACAGGCATGTGAGAAAGCTGAAACATTATGTTGCATGTCCGCCTCTGAGTTGGCGTATAGAGCGCAGTCATCAGCAAACAGGAACTCCCTGACGGTTTCGCTGTTAATTTTGGTTTTAGCCTTCTGAGATTGAATAACTTTCCATCCATGCGGTAGTTGATGTCTATTCCAATGTCGTTTTTCTCGAAGGCATTCGTCAACATAGCTGAAAACATGAGGCTGAACAGTGTTGGTGCCAGGACACATCCTTGCTTCACTCCATTGGTGACAGTAAAGGGCTCAGACAGTTCACCATTTTCCTGTACTCTTGCCTGCATACCATCATGAAATAGCCGCACTATTTAGACAAAATTTTGTGGACAGCCATATTTTGCCATAACCTTCCACAGTCCTTCTCTACTGACTGTATCAAAAGCCTTGGTAAGGTCAATGAAAGTGGAGAACATTTCGCAGTTCTGTTCCTGACATTTCTCTTGCAGCTGCCTTTCAGCGAAAATCATGTCAACAGTTCCACGTTCTTTTCTGAAGCCACATTGACTCTCAGGAAGAAGACCTTGATCGAGATGGGCTGTGAGGCGATTGAGAAGAATCCTGGCGAGTATCTTCCCTGCAATTGAAAGCATGGAGATGCCTCGGTGGTTGTCACAGGATTGGCGGTTTCCTTTACGTTTGTAAAGGTGGACTATTGACGCGTCCTTGAAATCTTGTGGCATGGTCTCGTTCACCCATATGTTTGTGAAGACTTGGTGAAGCTGCTCTGTTAGGACCGGCCCACCTGCCTTGTATATCTCTGCTGGGATGGAGTCAGGACCAGGTGCCTTGCCGCTGGAGAGTTGCTGGATGGCTTTGTTTATTTCCACTATGGTTGGCAGGTCATCAAGAGTCTCATTGGTGGGAACTTGTGGGAGGCAGTTGATGGTTTCATCATCGAAGAAGTAGGTTGCATTTAAGATGTTGCTGAAATGCTCTGCCCAGCATTGAAGGATTTCTTTCTTATCAGTGACCAATGTTCCCCCATCTGCACTGAGGAAGGGAACTATGCCTGGTGATGTAGGACCATAGACCGTTTTCAGTGAGTCGTAGAAGTTTTTCATATCATGTCTGTCAGCAAAGCCTTGAATTTCATCAGCTTTGCTGCTCAGCCAGGAGTCCCGCATGTGCCGAAGTTTCTGCTGCACTACTCTCTGAACGCTCTTGAAGGCATCTTTTTCTTTTTTTTTTTTTTGACTTCGGGTCATTCAAATGTGCCTTGAGGAGAAGATGTTTCTCGGCCAGCAATTGGTTGATGTCTTCGGAATTTTCATCAAACCAGTCTTTATGCTTTCGGGGGGATGGACCCAGGATTTCCATAGCAGTGTTGTAAAGTATGTCCTTAAGGGCTCTCCACTCTGTTTCTGTATCCTGTTTAGCTGCAGCATTTGGCTTGAGGCGGTCTTCCAGCATGTTTTCAAACGACAGCTGCATTTACTTGCTGCTTAGGCGGGTGACATTTAGTTGTTGTGTTTTTTTTTTTTTATTTTTTTTTGCATTTTCACCCCTTGAGGACGCCGTGGTGGTTTGATGTGAATGTTTATTTTCGAGATAATGAGACGATGGTCTGTCCAACATTCGGCACCACACATGGATTTTGTCACCCGAACGTCTTGTCTGTCACTCCTCCTGACGATGACATAGTCAATAAGATGCCAGTGTTTCGAGCGAGGGTGCATCCACGATGTCCTATTTCTCATGGGAAGACGGAAAATATTGTTGGTTCTCAGGAGATCGTGTTCAGCACATATCTGAAGGAGGAGGAGCCCATTGCTGTTATAATTTCCGACTCCGTGCTTTCCAATAATTCCACTCCAAGAGGTGGTGTCCGTGCCTACTCTGGTATTGAAATCCCCAAGGAGTATAAGTGTGTCTCCTTTGAGAACAGATGTTAATACATTGTGCAGGTCCTCATTGAACTTGTTCTGGACGTCTTATTCATTGGTCATAGTTGGTACGTAGACACTCACAATGGTTGCTTGCTTCCTTCCATTCAACAGGGGCAACTTAATGGTCATAAGCCTGTCGTTTATAAAAAAACTGTCATTTACTGCCAATATAGTACCTTGCGGTGTATGGCAGAGGGGTCTTTGAGCCTGAGGAATAAGGGCCGCCTGGCTAGTGCAGTCGCCGCGAACTGTGCAGGTTAGGATTTTCTTTTTGCCCCCGACAGAAAAAAATCCCGCACCTTACCGGGGATCGAACACGGGTCTCCCGAATGAGAGTCCGGCGTTCTATCCACTCGGCCAGCCGCTCCTGTCATTTATAAACTTTGTAAATCCTGCTAATTTGCCGACCAGGGCCGACTTAATGGCAAATCCCACACCGGATTGGCGTCTTTCCTCGCTTTTCCTTCCACTCCAGAAAATGTGTAGCCGGCACCTATTTCACAGATTTGGCCTTCTTCTGCAAGTCGTGTCTCGCCCAAGGCTGCAAAGTCGATGTTGTACCTGTCCAGCTCTCTCCCAATCAGTGCTGTTCGTCTCTCTGGACCCGACGCGCCGTCTCTGTCAAGTAGGGTGCGTATATTCCAAGTTCCGACTGTAAAGGGAATGTGGTTTGCTCTTTTAGCTTTTACCTTTAATTTGTATGTCGACCGCAGTTTAGGGTATCCACCAACCGCGGCTAGCTGGTTAGGTAGTGATGGAGTAGACAATGTTTGGGGCACCTTTACTAGCCCCTTCCTCATGCTATGGAGGTGAGTAGTGTGTTCCTATAGAGGGCTGCTCAGTCGCTCAGGGGGCTACCGAATCCCACTGCTGCTCTGGTCACTAGAAGACGTCCATATGGCCTGAGCCTCCTGTGTGCAGATCTGCGACTACGGCTGCCAGCGTACCCAAGCCTGCCGCTTCGCCGCTCGCCCATCGCCACAAGGCTTGAAAGTGATATATGACGTTAGATGAAGAATTACTTGCGCGATTAATTGGATTAAAGGGAGGAAGAGTTGCGCAATTCGTCGACCTCACTCTTTCGCCTGAGTCCATCTGAGTCCAGTGGCAAGACACGTCAAGACGACTGGAGACGAATGCAGGTGCAGTGAGGTTAATAAACTGTTCTAAAGTAACGTGTAGCTACAGAAGCTTATCTTGAGGTTAATAAACAGTTCTAAAGCAACATGTAGTGACAGAAGCTTATCTTGAGATTTAGAAACGTGTAGCAACTGAAGCTTATCTTGAGATTTAGAAACGGTTCTAAAGTAACGTGTAGTGACGTAAACTTATCTTGAGATACATAAACAGTTCTAATGTAACGTGTTGTGACTTAAGCTTATTTTGGGGTTAAACAATTCAAAAGTAACGTGTCGTGGCTTAGGCTTATCTTGAAGTTTAGAAACCGAAGCCTGGCAAAGACCGCACAAAAATTCAGTGATGTCGGGTAATAACCATGCAAAATGCAATAGGCAAGCTGCTGGAGATGTTTTTTGCCAGGAAAATATAAGTTAGCTAGAGAGGAATGTTGTTTCCCACCTACCATGGGAGGGTACCTTCCAAACAGAGAAACCTGGACCAACGCAGCAGTTTTTGCCCAGGATGTCTATCAAGGTTTCCACTCAGGCATTGAAACATGTGCTGCGGCTATTGATCTTGAGGACGCGTACAACAGAGTACCATTTAATTTCTTAAGTTTCAACTTCTTGAACTCAAGATCAGCCCATTTCTCCTTAGTTGGATCGCCGCAGCTCTCTTCCAGCGGAAAGTAGTTTTTAGATGTGGTAGTTGGACCTCTGAACCAACAACAATATATCAGGGCCTGCCACAGGAATCAACATTATCTCGGGGCTGTTCAACGCCTACACTGTGAAAATTACCGGCGAGCAGATCAGAGGACCGGGGAGGACATTGCCATATGCCGACGATGTTCAGTGTATCGTCAGGGTAAGGATAGATATGGAGTGACTGTGGATCTACAAAGAGAACTACATCGCATAGGCACTTGCTGTGCGGAATCTGGGACAATGGTCTACCAACCTATGCCATTTTTTATCATGGTTTCCAAAGAGTACTTTAAGAGTCGACTAACGTCAAACTGGCCACATGTCGCCTTTACAATGAATATTCATGATTTGTTATCCTTGCTTGGGTGGATTAACAAAATGAGGCATCTGTTAACTCTCTACAAGCAGTTGTAAATACATAAACATCAAACGATATGAACATTATCACCACCATCACGTGCCAAACGTGGGCTGTCATGTTTTCGCCATCTTACATGATTACCAGAGTCGTGGATCGGTTCCGTGTTCTTGTCCTGACCATGCCATGTTGTCAAGCTAATCTAAATATATATATATTTATCTGCCTTGCCCTGTTCTTTTACCCCACCCCCAGTCTATAACAAAACATGACGTTCTTGACATATGTAAAGAATGTAGTTGGCCACTGCTTTCCTTCTTAGTATAGATCATACTGGTCGATGACCGTAGCCATTGCCTCCAAAATGATATCCTGTGCCTACTGTCGTGAAATTGGAGACCATAATCTACAACTGTCTGTCGGCTGCTTTCTACGTCATCCACCACCTGCACCCATGGCTTCACGTGACCCTGATTTGGTTGGGGGGGGGGGGGGACGTAAAAGGGTAATCAACCTTGCCGAGGGTGCCCTGTAGGCCAGCAGAGGGAAGGAGGCACCTTTCTTGTCCATAGATAGTGGATACCCTGATCCCGCCACCCAATATTAACAACACAGGTTAAAATATCTGTTATTAACGGGGAGGAAGATCAGATACATTTGTTACCATGTTTTTGCAAACAAAAAAAGTAAAACCATCATCATTATCAAGAGCCCTGATGTAGGGTTATATCACAGTGTGAACATGGCCTAGCCGTAGATCGTTAGTGGTTGACATCACTACAGATGACAGACTCCGCGTTGTATGATATAAAAGTTTTATTTGTTCAATCCATTACATTTCATGCTGTCAAAGTACATGCAGACAATGCAGACATGTTTGTTTATCCTTTCATGTCTGAATCCCAAGTCCCAAGTCCCAAGTGACGTGTGTGCAACCCCTGGATACTTAGACCCATTTGTGCACACACGTTCACCAACTAGGATTTCCCTACTAGTTAATGAATGCGCAGCATTCATTAACTCTCCACTACTAAGCTAACTCCCTTACTGTTATATACCTCCCCTTCTTCAAGGAGACATTTTCTCTGAAAAAGTCTCAACCCCAACCCTTAAACACTTAACTCTACTGAAATATTTCTTGTTCTATACCCCATCTGCCCAACAATCCCTCAACATATATTTCATAATTCTATTTGTGACTCTTCCTCATAGCAACCCACTATGAACTTCTTCTTCGTTTCTGACCCTTCATAACATATATTATTTACATATATCCTATCACCAAAATAACTCTTGTATAGGTATCTATTATACCTCAATAACAATTAACACATATATACAACCATCATAACACATATGGGTACCTTTTTGAAATATTCTTCTTCTTCTCTTCATAAGCAATCCGCTTAAACCCTCTTATGACGATCTCAAAATTTCAAAACGCCGAACTCTAACTCCCTATTGTCATCACCAACATTACCAATCCTCCACTTTCAATCAACCTGAGAACACTCACACATGATAGGAAGACAAGGAATCGGTGCGCACCGGAGATTCAAAGAAGTAGAACTCTTTCTAAAAAAAAACCACACTCAACCTAAATCACACACCTTTACCCCCCCCCCACCCCCCCCTATGTCATCTGAGACTTTATGTAATAAAGTCTAAAACAATTATATCTTCTACAGTACCACTTATTATGGTAACAGTTTATGCTGACTATCTACAGCATCAAGCACCAACCATCAAAAATATTATTCACTCCAACTGTCTATAGATTACAGACAGTACACACATTAACAAGGTCCATCATCCCTCAAGACCTCTTCAACATCACCTGCACATAACAAACCTCACTCAGAAGTCCCTCTTAAACCTCGCCGAAAAACGTTCAGCAACACCACTAATGTCCATTTATTATGGGCATACTCTACTAAAACCTCTACTTATGCCGTGTACAAGACAGCAACAATATACTGTCACGGAACTCAACGTTATTCATTTCTCAGTCCATATATTACGGACCCCTAAAACCTCATGTCATTTTGTCTCCACAGTGACAATGTTCATTTCTCATTAACACACTTACACCCCTTTACTATTGTACTGCTATCCACAGTCTATCTAATCATTCTTCGGAGTCAAACATGGATTCAATTCATGTTTTATTATTTGTCTTCACACTGTCTGTTACAGCACGTTACTGACTTCTTCTTCTATAATCTCGTGGCTCCATGTTCACTTCTGACCCCATGTCATTTACCTCACTGCTTTATTCACTTTAATCTTTTCTTCCCAATATGGCGTCTAATCCATATATCTTCCATTAATGCTCACTTAAATTCCCCATAACTCTTTTACTTGTGTAGTAACCCCGTATGGCATATGTTTCCACAACTTTGCAGCCCTTATATCATTGATTTATCAACGCTGACTATCACAGCAATCCCACCAACAGGGTATGCTTATTATTCAGAAAGAGAATGTGTCTCTCTACTAGTTCTCAGTAGTTTAATAACTCTTTTCTGAACGAAGGGTACTATATAAAGTCCCGTGTACTGGACAAAACCATAACTGTTTATAATTTAAACTTAACTTAACCAACACATTTATAAACTTTAACACACAAGACAATTCACTTAAATTATGAGTTAAGCGAAATAAAATCACAACAGGATGTCATACCCCCCAAGTTTTGAACTGTTTATCCCCAACAATAAAACATGCTTCAATTTAAATTAGAAGAAAATATCTAGTGTTACCTAACACTACTGGTCTCTTTTACGGACCAGTAGTTTGTACGCAAAAGACTAAAAACACAATAATCCTATTCCAAAATTAAATAGTAACAATCATTTTACAAGACCAAATCAAAAAATAATATCACATATCATACATATTCAATCAACATTGGTCTCTTATACTAACCAATGAAATACATATCTATTCACCCAAGTCATGCCTATTCCGTTATTCTTATAACATATTAAACAAAACAACTCAATGCATATATATATATATATATATATATATATATATATATATATATATATATATATATATATATATATATATTATATATATATATATATATATATATATATATATATATATATATATATATATATCTGTTACCTACAGACCAATTCGTAACTTAGAACAATATCTGTTCTCTCAACAAAAGTCATTAATCAACAAATGACCGTACTTTTTCTACCAATAGAACCTGTGGCTCGGCACACCAATTGTTTCCCTTTTATTTGCACCAAGAATTACTACCACTACTTAATCATTACCGTTAACTACGGTATCTCCACCCTACTACGACCAGCAAAAAAACTTGTCTATTTACTATAGACCTCACCCATGCCTCTATCTACTGTACCAACAACTAATTCGACTTTTAAGTTTCTCGTCTACCCGACGCAATTAACTAACGTATCATTACTTTCCAACATCTCACCACAACTAATCTAAGCTATCCTCAAGTCTCTCCTAGCGTTCTTGCACCGCGATGATAATTAAACCAGTCACACTTATCGGAACACGTTCTCCAACATTCATTTAACTAATCTTGTTTACCTCACTATCTTTCACTCCTCTTCCTATTTATCGGGATTCTTTCAGAAACAGCAACCCACACCACTTATTACTGACAACAGACCTCACTTTTCTCATTTCTCAGTATTAAGCATTCATGTTTCTACATGTCCCTGTCAACAATACTAAACATGTTTTATGAAACGTCATTCAGAATGTTAACTCTCTTTCTGTCAACCTGTCATACAACTTCCATAAATTCCGTCCAAGATCACACATTCCCAAACAAAAGACATCACACCTTTCTAATCACCTACTTTAACAATTTAGCACAAGCAAAACAGAGGCAACGACTATAACCAAAGAAGAACAAACAACAACCATTCAGCTAAACGAACATTTCTCGAAACAAGTAAAGAGTCTCAAGTGCCTAGGAAGTATAATATCATCAAATGGCAAACCAGAAGATGATATTGACAACAGGTGTATATAAGGCTATTCAACTCTCTGGACAAATGGACAACCATGTATCAGCAACTACCAAGCCTAAGCTTGTCGATCACTTCCACCCACATTGACACTTGACGGCGTTTCAAAACCTCACTCCTGCTTCACTCAGCGCGACGAACACCTGTTTGTCTACACTTATACTCACGCACGGACCAAACGCCTCGTACATGCATGCTGTACTTATCACTTGCCATCATCCTATCCATTCTCGACGCACATATGCTTGTCTTATTTCTACTTTTCTCAATCATTCACTAATTTTCAAAGGTCAGAACCTATACATTATCTCTCGCAAACTATAACTCTTTTATACACTAACCAGCACTATCAACGATCTCTCAGAACCAACCTCACTCTAACGAGTCACTAACCTCGTAACTATCATTCTATACTTCTCCACACAACCACTTCCTCAGATTTAATCACCTCTTCTTTCTCCACAAGCATCATGTAATTACGTCATTTCCCTCACCAAGACCTCGTATTCTTCAAACATCAGTTTCCACAGTCTTTTATTCATAATACTCTTGCGCTCCACTGGCTTACACAGGATACTCAATTCCTCTTCAATCTATATCTCCTCATCAGACACTCTCGGTTCACCTGTCTACAATACTATACTTACTTCTCAACTACCAACCGAAACTATCTCAGACATCACGTCATAGCTCTGCGTCGAACCATCCACTCTAGTACGAGCATTCATAATTAGTTTATCTCTCTCTCTACTAATTCTGTGCTGAATCTACTCTACTTTAATCACAGCAGTTATACATTACTCAACGTGATCAACCCTCTTTATCTAGCCATTCCGGACAAGGGACATTTCAATTTCTACCTTGTTTACTCTCTCTACACCGCAACCAAACACAAGATATTCTGTATAACGTATCCACGTAGAATATCAGTTGCCGTGACTCTCTATCCTCAACACACTATCGCCTACCCTGTACCATGTGATGTTACACCAAATAAAATTCATCTGTCTATTTTAGACAACCTATTTGTATATTCTTAAACCGCAATTCCTCTCATAAGCCAAAACAATTCCATATGTCCTTCCTCACCCAAGGAATTTTAACAGCCATAGAGCGCATCCAAGCCAAATATTTCATTGTCTCTTAGTACTGATGTGCGTCTCTTTTCAATTATGTCATCTTCACTATCCGTTGTTAATCCGTTGTTAAAGTACCCAGGTCTTAATTCTCTGAGTTTTCTTATGTTATCTTCTGTCGTCGAGGAGTAAATTTCCTCTATCTGCCCATTATTATTCTTCTTCTTAAATGCTTTCTTTCTATTTCCTTTATTTGTGTCGGTCTGCTCACTGTTTCCTGTATATCTTACATAACGTTTACATCTCCCCATCTCGTCTTCAGATGACACACTGATAATAGTTCCTTCATCAGACTCATAATAGTTTACTGCCGACACGTCGATCCTATTCCCATAGTCAGCTTTAGAACGTCTGACTTTCTTCTTACTTTTATTCCTCATGCTCCGGTTCTGTACAACTCCCATATCTTTATCTGAAATATTCTCTCCATAGCCTGAACTCTCACACTTAATATTTCTACACCATTTAGGGATTAAGTTTATACCTGAGGAACTTGACATCTCAGTTGTACCTTTATTGACCATCAGACTGTTTATATTTCTTTCCTCAATACTTTTCCTCTTTGGTTTCTTTTCGTCTTTGGTTCTCGTCTGTTCATCTTTCTTAATTTCAACCGTGTCTCTCTTAGTCAAGTGAGTTGGTTTTAACTGAGTCTCTACTAACTCGGTTTGACTTCTCTTTGTTATCTTGCTGGCTGGTTGTACCTGGACTTTTTCCTCTGTTGTATCAATCTGTGTTTGTGTGTTCCGTTCTACCGCTTCAATCACCTGTGTTTGAGTCTCTTGGTCTATTTTCTTCTTTTCTTGTCTAAGAGTCAGATTCGCAACCAGTTTAGTAGTTGAATTCTTACTTACGTTTCCTATTCTGTTCTTTGACCCTGACCTCAAATACTGTCTCCGTCTTTGTTCAAACCAGTCGTCACGTTTTTTCCGAGCATTCTTGCTATGGGATGGCCATTTCCATAATTTCCTGGAAAAGTCTCTCTCATGACCATTCTTGTATCTATAACAGCTATACCAGTCCGACCCTTCACCATTACGTCTGTTCTCACCGTCTTTTACCCTATATACATCAGGCCTTGGTTCGTCATAACTAACCGCATAATCAGAACCATATTGTCTTCTGTCCTTATTAAGCAGTGGCTGTCTCCTGTTATTCTTTCCTACTCTATTACAGTCTACCTTAAATCTATAAGGCTCTTGTCTAGTCGTTCTGTTCTGCAACGTTTCTACAAAATTTTCTACTTCACTAACTGCCACTTTTAACTCTCCCAACCATGTACTGATACGTTGTAATTCTACATGTAGGTAACTCATACTTATTTCTCTGTAATTTCTATCAAGCTTGAAACAATATTCCTACTTCTTCCTCTGTATATTTCATGGTACCTGAAAAAAAACTCGTCTTGAGCTTAGCTGAAACAATTTTCAATTATGCATATTTCTCAATAGAAATAATCCATTTCTTAAATTGATTCGCCTGTCCATTAAATCTTTCGACATCACTGATTACACTTTGCTGTCTTAATACTGCGTCCAACTTTGATATTACCCCACCAACTCCACTCAGTACTTGAGAAAAATCCTGGGCCTCCATCCTAAAAAAAATCTGTAATGGAAAGTACCAACCAATATAATATACTAATATTTTAAGACAATATTATTTTAAAGTAAGCAGCAAGAAATATTCTGTTCAATTGAGTATGTTGTTAATTAACCTAAAATTATCCATTACCCATACTTGATGAAAGAAGTTCCAATCGACAAACTTGATGAAAGAGGTTCCAATCGACAAACTTGATGAAAGAGGTTCCAATCGACAAACTCGACGAAAGAGGTTCCAATCGACAAACTCGATGAAAGAGGTTCCAATCGACAAACTTGATGAAAGAGGTTCCAATCGACAAACTCGATGAAAGAGGTTCCAATCGACAAACTCGATGAAAGAGATTCCAATCGAAAAACTCGATGAAAGAGGTTCCAATCGACAAACTTGAGGAAAGAGGTTCCAATCGACAAACTTGATGAAAGAGGTTCAATCGACAAACTCGACGAAAGAGGTTCCAATCGACAAACTTGATGAAAGAGGTTCCAATCGACAAACTTGACGAAAGAGGTTCCAATCGACAAACTTATAAGTTGTCCTCTACTCTCGCAGGAACAGAAAAAGAAGAGCCTCTGGATTTCTCACTTCAATCGAAGTCGGTGCCTTCTAGTCGTTTTCATGCCGCTGATTTTGCTCGTCTGGATTTGAAATTACAACGATCGAAACAATACTGATTGACTGATTGACTGATTGATTGATTGATTGATTGATTGATTGATTGATTGATTCACTTTAAGCGTTGGCCAAGAACTCCGGACTTTACCTTCAGACAAGCAAGGTCACCTTCACTGTAGTTCAAACGATAACGGTTAATATTTCCAGCAAAACCAGATTTCACGGCAGCATATCTGGAACATCCATACGTTTCGAAAAAACGAGCAGGTCAACAATGGATTTAAGCTTGACGATGGCTGCTTTGTTTCACCACTCGGAACATTATGTGTTGTGTGGCGTTTCCAACAACGGTCAACCCCATCACAAAAACTTGAAAATCTAACATAAGTTGTTCCTCCAGAGTGCACAAGCCTCCATGACTTCTGTTGACTTTTATTTTATTTTCTAATCGATTTAATTGAGGACATCTGTGATCAGTGGTGTCCGCGACAGCACGATTTCGGAATCCTGGTCACGGCACCAAATCAGGTCATATCACAGTGTGAACATGGCCTAGCCGTAGATCGTTAGTGGTTGACATCACTACAGATGACAGACTCCGCGTTGTATGATATAAAAGTTTTATTTGTTCAATCCATTACATTTCATGCTGTCAAAGTACATGCAGACAATGCAGACATGTTTGTTTATCCTTTCATGTCTGAATCCCAAGTCCCAAGTCCCAAGTGACGTGTGTGCAACCCCTGGATACTTAGACCCATTTGTGCACACACGTTCACCAACTAGGATTTCCCTACTAGTTAATGAATGCGCAGCATTCATTAACTCTCCACTACTAAGCTAACTCCCTTACTGTTATAGTTACATGGCTTTCCACACATCTCGGTCTTTGGTGGATCAACTCTGCTGATGATATTCTTCCATGCCACCGTCTCAATCCATCCAGCATAATTTCTCTTAGTCTACCTCTGTCTCTCTTCCTCTTGATCATTCCAGTTGTCGCGATGTTCTCCAAAGCCTCTCTTCTCATCATATGTCCAAAGAGAGATGTTTGTATCTTTCCTATTGTTGTATAAACTGTTCCAGTTTCATTAGCCTCTTTCAGGCAGTCGTTGTTAGTTACTCTGGCAGTCGAGGAATTCGCAACATTCGTCTCAGGAACCATATTTCAGTAGCTTCCAATCTCTTCTTAATTCGTTCATTCACATTCCAAGATTCATTTCCATACAGCAAAACAAGTTCTACATACCATTTCAGTGCTGTCTTTCTTACATTAAATGATAATGCCTTATTGCATAAGATATTCTTCATTTTCTGAAATGCAGCTCTTGCTTGCCGTATTCTGCTAATCTATGTTGTGCATCTTCCATCTGATGTTATAAATGCCCCTAGGTAATGAAAATTACTTACTTGGTTCAGAATGTTTCCTTCTATTTCCATTTCAAATTTTGGTTATCACTTTTTCTTTGATTTCAACATTTCTTGATCATGAAAGTGAGTGCTTTCTTTGCACTCTCTGTTACTATAATGTTCAACAATGTTTCCAGATCTTTTCCAATATCCGCCACCAATACCGTGTCAACTGCATAACGTATATTGTTTCAAACAGGCACAATGCGGAATGCGGCTTAGATATTAACATCCAAAAAACAAAAACTATGATTATTAGCATTGCTTGCTTGTGTTCGTTGGCTTGAGCTCCAACGCGAAGTCCTGTATGTCGGATGAAGGCATCCTGTTGTCCAACATCAGTGTGATGTCATACAGGACCTGAGTTTTGCGTGAGTATCCTTTGTCCCATGTCTGGCTTATTGGTGTGCAGACTGGTGGTTCCTCGCCGTACAGGCAGACACTCTCCGACTTCGGAGGAATCGGCGATCCTACTGACTTTAGCCAGGACCCTGAAGGGACCTGTTGCCCAGGACGCTCGACAAGGACGCGTCAATAGGTCTTGGCCAGTATATAACCCGGCCCTGGTGCCTTGGAAACACCTCTACGTCCCATTATTAGCATTGAAAAGGAAAGCTCATCAATGAACATTACAGTAATCGGGCAGATACTAGAACAAGTAACAAGTTTTTCTTATCTTGGACATATAATAACAGATGAAGGCAGACGTGAAATAGAAATCAAAAAGAGAATAGGAATGGCCAAAAATGCTTTCAACGGCATGAAATCAGTATTAACATCTAGAGAGATTAATAACGCATTAAAAATGAGAATTGTCACATGCTACGTATATTCAACGCTACTGTATGGCACGGAATCCTGGACATTGAACAAGCAACTAGAAAGTCGCATAGATACCCTGGAGATATGGAA
Source organism: Cepaea nemoralis (assembly GCA_014155875.1). NCBI lineage: Eukaryota > Metazoa > Mollusca > Gastropoda > Stylommatophora > Helicidae > Cepaea > Cepaea nemoralis. The sequence goes on along the minus strand of JACEFZ010006772.1, from coordinate 20,371 downwards.
ATACAGACGAATAGGTCGTATTTCATGGAAACAAAAACAATCAAATGCAGAGGTCCTATAAAATCTGGGAATGAAGAGAGAGTTGACGAAAGAAATAAAGAGGAGACAAGTGAAATATTTTGGCCACGTTAAAAGACATGATAGTCTTATAAAAACCATACTGGAAGGCAAGGGTTGAGGGAAAGCGAGCAAGAGGTAGACAACGATACAAGTGGGAAGATAACATCAAAAGATGGACGAACATCAGCCTGACAGAATGTACAGTCAAGGCGAAAGACAGACAGTGTTTGAAACCCATTGTAGCCAACCTTCAATGCGGAGACGGCACCTGATTGATTGATTGAGTATTCCTGGCTTCACTTTTATCGCTCTCATTATTAATTCTCTATAGAGGGAGTTAAGATCATGTGATAAGACACACCCCTGTCGCATTTTACATTTCCCATTGAAGAAGCGTGATCATCTTAGGAATATACAGCGGTGGTTTCTCCTTGCCTTCCCCCGGTTTGTATATGGTTGACTCCACCAGCCTTTGTCTAAAGAGACAGATCTAGCAAGGGAGCAGGGGAGGGGGTGAGGTTATGTATGGCGCCTCTTACCCGCCGATAGCTACGTCATAGAGTTTTGAGGTATGTTATAGAGATAGCTGTCACACCAACTAACTCGCCTTCTCTCAATGACCACCGCATGTGTTGTTCCACGGCTGCTTATTCAACCAACATATTCACAGCTATCCCCTAGACAAAATATCTAGAGGCCTTTCCACCATCCGCCACCCGGTATATATATATATATATATATTCTTAGGACGCTAATAGAAAGATCTATATATGTAAAAACAGAGCTATACGTATACCTCTTAACAATACAAAAGATTTCACAATGTGTCGAAATAATAAAATTACTAAAGCAACTGAACATTGACGGCAAAAATTTGCAAATAATAAAGAACATATATTGGTAGCAAACAGCAGCCATAAGAATCAACAACCTGGTAGGAACATTTCAGTTTATAAAGAAAGGCGTCAGACAAGGTTGTGTATTGTCTCATGATTTGTTCTCATTGTTCAGTTAATATATAATGACATCTACAGAAAATATGTCAGGGACCCTGGTTGGTGGACATAATATAAATAACTTAAGTCACACTGATGACACCGTCTTGATAGCAATAAGTCAGAAGGATCTACAAGAAATTAAAGATGCTGTGGTTGTAAACAGTGAAGACAACATGGGAATTAGTTTGAAAGTAGAAAAACAGAAGTTATGGTGATATCAAAGAAACAGATTGTGCCTAAATGTGCAATTAAAGTACATGACCTTAGTTTGGGGCAAGTGCAGAAATTCAAATGCCTAGGCACATGGATAACATCAGATGGAAGATGCATCACTGAGATAAAGAACAGAATAGGACAAGCAAAAACTGCATTCTATCAAAAGAAGAACATTTTGTGCAATAAGTCTTGAAAGTTAGAAAAAAGAGTTCTTGTATATTACACAGGCCTTTCCTCTGGCCGAGGGCTAGCAGGTTTCTCCGTAACCCCGAAACTCTCGTGGTTGACGTGAGTGCACGAGAATTGGAAGCGGTTCGAGTCGCGACAGTGACTTATGAGAGTATGGAGCCGGTCGCTCAGAACGCAATGGCAAACTACTGAGCGTAATCTTGCCAAGAAATCAACAATCAACTGAAAGATGCTGATGTTGACAGCGATGTCCTGTAAAGGATATGCAACAAACAAAAAAAATTACACAGAACCAGTTTTAACATACGGCTGCAAATCCTGGACAATTCTTAAACAGGCCAAATAATCCCTGGAAACCTTGGAGATGTGGTTTTATAGAAGAAAACTGAAAACTAAATGGACAGTCAAAATGAGCAATCTGGACGTTTAAAGGAAAGCTGAGTCGCCAAGACAACTTAACACAGACATCAGAAAGAGGCACTCATCGTATTTTGACCATTGCATGAGAACCTGTACAAGGCGATCTGCTGCCAAAAGACCGCAGTTGTGTTTCAAACCTGGTATGCAGGATTAAGAATTGCGACTGCACCTCCTTCGCCACGGAGCTGGCTAGTAAACCATACCGGTGCCTTATACACGTCTTGGGGACTACTAGGTCTACGGTGCTTGTCTATATTTGTATATTCAAACCACCACAGAATTGTTGATGTAGTCAGTGTCACGCCGATTGTTCCCGGCACCCATTTAGGTTGTGTTCCAATTTTACCTAATGTATCAGTAGCAGACCAGTCTCCGTGGCGGAGGCGTTACGGACGCAATTCGTAATCCCATATACCCGGGTTCGAAACACAACAGTGCTGGTTTTTTTTCGAAAAGGTATAGGTGGCGGTCGTTCAGAAATCAATGGCAAACTACTGAAAGTAAAACTTGCCGAGGAATCACGAACAGCCAAAATGCTATGGTTGACTGCTACGTTCTGTGAAGGACGTGGAACTAAATCAGTAGCAGAAGTAGCAGCAGAAGGGAAAATTGTAGAATAAATATGTAACAACGTATGATATAATGTTGGACAAGGAATAACTGTATTAGTTCCTGTCAAATATGTAGCAATGTTTGACATAATGTTGGACAAGGAATCATTGTATCGGTTCGTGTTAAGTAAACATAAATATTGTAACAGGGCCTTCATCCAACAATATCTAAGTTGTTGGAAACAACAAATAAACAAGTCAGTCGTTGTCGGACGCCGCTTGACGTTTCTTTATCTTTGGCTATACAAGCGCTTTGTAAAATGTTGCTTCGTGTGATATTTAATCGTCACGGTCTAACTAGCACTTCTGTCACAAAGACTAATGAACATTAACGTCAATGAACTTTTAATCTCTGCTACACGTTTCCTTTTTATGAATTATATTCTTAGTGGCGTCTTTGTTGTCTCGATAATTTCAGAGGTTATTTCGGAGTTAAGTTAGTTGTATATCCTTTACAGGATGTTGCAGTCAACATCAGCATTCTTTGCTGTTGTGATCTCTTGGCAAGTTTACTTTCAGCAGTTTGCCATTGCTTTCTGAACGATCAGCACTTAGACCATTTCGTCAAGACCCAACGCAAGGCTGTCTGCTACCAAATCGCCAGCAGCTGTGTTTCGAACGCGGGTATGTGGGATTACGAACTGCGTCCGTAACCACTTTGCCACGGAGCGGGCCAATTTTGGAGTTTATTTAATTAAAATGCACAAGTAGCATGTCATAATGTAGAATATTCTCTGCAATTTATCTTGTTCAATCATGGATAGGAAAGGAGTTTTTAAGAGCTATATTGAACCACTCCTGATGTACCGAAGCTAATCGTGGATAATCAGCAGACAAATTATTAATGTGGACAATGAAGTTTAGTTTAGTTTAGTTTAATTTAGTTTAGTTTAGCTTAGTTTAGTCGATGGATAAACATCACGGCACACGAGTGTAACCCATAAACGCTCCGTTCTACTCCTAACTCAAGCCTGAGTCCAGAGAATCTCAACTCAGTGCACAAACCCCGTAGCACCGGCGAGGATCCTGAAATACTTTGGGTAGATTTTTAACTCGAAATTTTGTTAAAGCAGCGCCGTTAGGTTAGTCTTTTACGATTTCCAACTGCCAAGGAATTTTTTACGTGCGCAAACATACACACGGGCGTCCGATCTCACTACCCAGAGAGCAGGGGAAATTTATGTTTTTACAAGTCCACGTGAAAAAGTCCCGGTCCTCACCGGGGCTTGAACCCGGGACCCCCAGCACTCGAGGCGGACCAGTAGAAGACAGGTCTCCGGTCTACCTCGAGACCACTCAGCAAACCCCCTTCCAATCAGCAGACAAATGAAGAATGTGGACAATGAACACATACACACACACACACACACACACACACACACACACACACACACACACACACAAACACACACATACACACACAAGAATGCACAATTTTTCCCCTCAGTGAATTTTGCTACATCTCTTGAAGTACATATTGCAGAATTCACATGACATAACTTTGTTGCATATCCTTAACAGGACGTCACAACCAACCCCCTTCATTTTTGGCTGTTTGTGATTTCTTGGCAAATTTACGTTCAGTAGTTTGCCATTGCTTTCTGAAAGACTGACACTCATACATTCTTTTATAAAAATCAACACAGGGCGGCCTGCTGCCAAATCGCTGGAAGCTGTGTTTTTATAGCACGGTAAGCGGGATTATGAACTGCATCCATAACCCATACACCATAGAGCCGGTACATAACATAAACTAAAGCAAACAGAGAAATCCCCCTAAAGCTAAAATATAAATTACATACATTAATACATCAATATGTATTGTCTATCACGTAATTTTAATCTGACTATCATGGCTTCCTATTATTATTATTATTATTATTATTATTATTATTATTATTATTATTATTATTATTATTATTATTATCATTATTATATTTTATTATTTTATATTATATTATTTTATTTTTTTATATTTTATTTTTTTATATTTTTATTTTATTATATTATATTACTATATTTTATTATATTATATTTATTATATTATATTTATTATATTATTATTATTACAATATAATAATAATATTATTATTATTATTACTATTACTACTACTATTATTTGCACTAAGTTGGCTTTTGTACATAAATGGCAATTGTGTCTGCCATTTTTAGCATGGTGTCCATTTTGTGTGTTAAACAACACAAAAACGCATTATTCCTATCAATCACGAGATTCGGTTTCCAAAATATGGCGACACATTGATGATGTGAGAAACTTCCGGTGTATTACCAGGTTACCAGAATCTTTGTTTATTATTCTGTCGATCCAGTTGGGTATGTGTGTGTTTTTTATGTTGCATATCCCTTACAGGACGTTGCAGTCAACACCAGCATAATTAAGCTGCTGTTGATGTACTAGGCAATTGTTACGTTCAGTAGTTTGCCATTGCTTTCTGGACGACCGGCTCAAATACCCCCGGTAAGTTACCAGCGCGGCGCGAATCGCTGCCGATTCTCACAGCTGCTGTTTTCCCCACGTGGATAAACGGGATTACGAACACTGTCATTAACTACTTGGCCAGGGAGAACGGCCATGTGTTCTACCACCCTGTTATTCAACATACTTTCTATTCTGCCGTCATGGCATGGAAGGGAGTCAACACAAGAATTGATCTTTGAATCTGAGATGGTAATTTGTGGAAATGCATGATCACCCACGCCACCCAGCAAGGCACTGAATGACGATAAACATGACATGCCACAACAATAAAAAGATACCACTGCAACGAGAGAAAAAAAAGGGGTTGAAGTTCTGCATAGAACCTGTACCGTTAAATGGATGTGAAACGTGGACAACAAGCAGACGAGATGAGAAACATCTAATGGCGGTGGAAAAGTGGTTTCTGAGGACAATATAATGACAGCGGGAAAAACCAATGAGCAAGTCCTACCAGAAACAAACGAAAACTGTACACACTGTTTAGAGAAATGTAGATGTAGACAGTTAAGATCTTTTGGCCACGTTATGAGAAGAAATAAAATAGAGAACTTAATGATAACTGGAAAAACTGATAGAGGAGGGAGTCAGAAAGATACACATATATAGATAGCTTAGCCACATGGCGTAATTGAGACAAGAATACAGAGCTGATCCACGGCTCTGGTGATCGTGTGATGATGATGCTGCAACAAAAACTCATTAATTGTTGGTAAAATATGCAAGGCAATTTGTCACGGGCTGGAGTAACCAATCAAAAGATGAATTTCTTCAATCGCTCCGTGGAAAACGTTTTTATTAGTTACCGAATTATTTATTTGATTTCCATAATAGTCTCAATATGACGTGACGGGAAGTATAATATGTGGGTGTTTGTGTTGCTAGTATTCGCTCCTCCTCCAGGACACGAAGTCGTGGGGGATTTTTGCTATAAAATGTCAGCTTGTCAGCGCTTCAGTAAATCTATATATTTAACACATTTTGACCAGATCAATATATCCGTTTGTGCAGCTGCTTCTCTTACGGCGGACGGTAAGAGAAGAAAATAGATATTTAGTCTTTTGTTTTTCGTCTACTCTTTCCTAGACGTTTTTGGGCTCTAGCTTACTTTGAACTCAACCCATACACGCTACTTCTAGCAGCACCTGGTTGAATTTATTTTGCTTATAGATTAGCTTTCCATATTACCAGTGTCAGTCGCCATCATGCGAACCCAATCTGACTACATAGGTACTTGTAATTGACGTTCCCAAGCGAAGGACGAGAAGTGGACATTTTAGTCAGTATCAGCACACCGGATGTTTAAGAACGAGCGTTCTTGTTCATTCGGCCATGCTGGCCTCCTTTCCTCTACTGTCTTGAAGTGTAGCATTGTGTATCCCGTGACTGGCCCGCTTATTTCACAATTTCCCAATTCCAGTCTTATGAAGTAGGCGGTCCAGTGTGTTGTAATCCTGTTCTTTAAAACTGCATTACTTTGTGTTATTTTATATTGTTTAGAAACTATCTTAAACATTACGCTCGTTTCTCATGAGCTTGGAGCGGAGATGGAGAGCACTGCAATACCTTTGATATGGTATTTCGTTAACAGATCGGGTGGAATTGCTCCTCATTAACCTCACTCCACAAATTGCGATCTCCGACAACATTGATCAATTAGTGTGCTTGATTCCCTTCCGTGCCATGACACAAGATTGTCAAGCAAATTCTCACGCTATCTTTCTCTATATCTCTTTCACAAATCTTTCCAGTTGTCTCGACATGTTTCAGTTTTTGTCATGTCATAACGTGGAATAAATAACGATAACTGCCTCTTTCTGATGTATGTGATAAGTTGTCTTTGCAGCTCAACTATCCTTAAAATGTCCAGATTGCTCATTTTGGCTGTCCAATTAATTTTCAGCATTCTTCTATAAAACCTCATCTCCAAGGCTTCCGGGGATTTTTTCGCCTATTGTGAATTATCCAGGATTCGCAGCCGTATGTTAAAACTAGTTCTATGTAACATGTAAGAACTCTTTTTCTAACTTTCGAGGACAATGTCATTATTTTACAAAACGTTCTTAATTTGATAGAATGAAGTTTTTGCTTGTCCTACTCTGTTCTTTATCCCAGGGATACATCTTCCATCCGATGTTATCCATGTGCCTAGGTATTTAAATTTCTGCACTTGCCCCAAAATAACGTCCTTTACTTTAATTGCACATTTAGGCACAATCGGGTGCATCAGAAATAGAAGGTGACAATAAGTATTCACGAGTGGGTGTCTGTCCGACATAGCAAGTTCGAAGTATGCTGTAGGCGGTTTGGGATTAGATCGCTTTGTGTCTTCACAATGGTATTCTCGCCGATTGTTCAAAAAGAAATCGCTATACGCTTAGCGTGAAATTGCTTAGGTAATCACAAATAGTCAATAAATGTTGGGGTTGAATGCAGTGTCTTGTAAAATAAAACGTTCAAGTCATTTAAGGAATAACACTCAACCTAACAACTGTGCTATGATTAGTCCAGTATTAAAAACGCCACAACTATCAAACAAATTTAACAATTTTGTGGGAATTGTCTAGAAAAAAAAGGAGGGGCAGTAATGAAATGAGCAGGTCCATATCATCTAACATGTTGTGGCTTAGAATATATCATAATTAACACTCAAACGGCTGTACCTACTATGGGACAATAACTACCGTTAGTGTAATGGACGTTGTGTTTCACTGCGGCGAATTGGGTATATAATGCTCATGGTTCAACCAAGTAGCGCTATATTGTTAATGTGATGATTACAACATGGGCGAACTTTATTTCCTAAGAGATTTTTTGGTATCCATTTTAAGCATGGTCGTACTGGGAGCACAAGTCACACGGTCGTACTGGGAGCACACGTCACACGGTCATAGTGGGAGCACAAGTCACACGGTCGTACTGGGAGCACAAGTCACACGGTCGTACTGGGAGCACAAGTCCCACGGTCGTACTGGGAGCACACGTCACACGGTCATAGTGGGAGCATAAGTCACACAGTCGTACTGGGAGCACAAGTCATACGGTCGTACTGGGAGCACACGTCACACTGTCATACTGGGAGCATAAGTCACACGGTCGTACTGGGAGCACAAGTCACACGGTCGTACTGGGAGCACAAGTCACACGGTCGTACTGGGAGCACACGTCACACGGTCATAGTGGGAGCACAAGTCACACGGTCGTACTGGGAGCACAAGTCACACGGTCGTACTGGGAGCACACGTCACACTGTCATACTGGGAGCATAAGTCACACGGTCGTACTGGGAGCACAAGTCACACTGGTCGTACTGGGAGCACAAGTCACATGGTCGTACTGGGAGCACAAGTCACACGGTCATACTGGGAGCACAAGTCACACGGTCGTACTGGGAGCACACGTCACACGGTCATACTGGGAGCACACGTCACACGGTCGTACTGGGAGCACAAGTCACACGGTCGTACTGGGAGCACAAGTTACACGGTCATAATGGGAGCACAAGTCACACGTCGAACTGGGAGCACAAGTCACACGGTCGTACTGGGAGCACAAGTCACATGGTCATACTGGGAGGACAAGTCACACGGTCATACTGCGAGCACAAGTCACACGGTCGTACTGGGAGCACAAGTCACACGGTCATACTGGGAGCACAAGTCACACGGTCATGCTGGGAGCACAAGTCGGACGGTCGTACTGGGAGCACACGTCACACGGTCATAGTGGGAGCACAAGTCACACGGTCATACTGGGAGCACAAGTCACACGGTCGTACTGGGAGCACACGTCACACTGTCACACTGGGAGCACAAGTCACACGGTCGTACTGGGAGGACAAGTCACACGGAGGATAGGGAGGGAGGAGGGGATTAGGGGGAGGAGAGAGAGGATGAGGAGGGAGGGGAAGGAGGAGGGAGGAGGAGGAGGGAAAGAAGAAGGGAGGAGGAGGAGTAGGGAGGAGGAGGAAGAGGGAGGAGGAGTAAGAGGGAGTGGAAAGGAGAAGGGGAAGGAGTAGGGAAGAAAAGGAGGGAGAGAAGAACGCAGGAGGAGGGGAGGAGGAGGGAGTAGGAGGAAAGGTAGGGAGGAGAGGGAGGATGAGGGAGATGGAGGAGGAGAGGAGGATGAGGAGAGAGGGGAGGAGGAGGGCGGAGGAGAAGGAGGAGGGAGAGGAGGAGGGTTGAGGAAGGTAGGAGGAGAAGAGAGAGAGGAGGAGGGAAGAGGGAGGAGGAGGAGGAGGGAGGAGGAAGGAGAGCATGCGGAGGGAGGCGGAGGAGAAGGGTAGGAGGAGGGAGGAGGAGGAGTGGAGGAGACAGGAGGGGAGAGGGGGCAAGATGAGTAGGTAGGAGCGGATGGAGGAAGAGGAGGAGGGAGGAGGAGGGGGAGGAGGAGGAGGTAGGAGGAGGGAGGAAGAGGGAGGAGGAGGGATGAGGGGGAGGACGTAGGAGGAGGAGGGAGGAGGAGGAGAGAGGAGGAGAAGGGAGGAGGAAGGAATAGGAGTGGATTAGGAGGAGGGCGAGGAGGTAGGAGGAGGAAGAGGGAGGAGGAGGGAGGAGGAGGAGGAAGAGAGAGGAGGAGGGAGGAGGGAGGAGAAAGAGGGAGGAGGAGGATGGAGGATGGAGAGGGAGGATGGGTGTCAGAGCCTAACATGGTATAGCTATGCAGCAACATCGTTACGACCCCCGGCGGACAAGAATTGTCGGCTGGCAAGATTGTTACCTGACACGCGACCAGCGGTCAGGCTGACGACAGACGCACGCAGGCCAAGTGACACCACGCGAGGCAGTGGGCAGTTTGCGTGCTAGCCTCAGACCGAGCTGGGACTTCAGACTGGAAGGACATGTGTGATGAAAGCAAGGCGTTTGTGTGGATCTCTGTGGTTGAAAGCCGAACGACTGATATCTTGAGCGTCAGACCTATGAGCTGTATTGTGGTTGCGAGCGTCGTGAGTTATATATTGTAGATTGTTGTAATTATCGTTCTGTATTTAATGTGGCAATAAATCCATAGAACGTTATGTCGTTGTGTCTTACGTCCAATCACGTTATACTTGTACTGTCTCACGCGTGTTAGCTAACGAGCCAAATATAAGATCCTGACACGTGTGGACGTGGGTTGCTCGTCCTTGTTTAAGAACCTAATATATGTAGACGTGTGTTGCTCGTCTTTGTTATCTAAAACTAGAATTCTTGAACTTGTAAAATTTGTCAAGGTTATAGTGATGTAAATGTGATCGGAAAAGTCTCATTGTGATCCATTACTACATTGTTTAAATATGTGTAAAACTATTAGTAAATGTACAGTACATATTGTTTGATCCTGTAAACGTGTAAAACATTTGTGATTTGTGAAACTTGTCACCGTTTGACCTTGTCGACATTGTGATTTTGTCGCCATTTTGACCTTGTCGCCATCTTGTAAACTTGATGTCTATGTCCTTACTGAATGTCATCTTGATGTAAGTGATGTGTCATCAATGTTATTGAGTGTTCAAATACAGATAGATTGTCTTTGTGCATTAAGTTTGTGGAACGCAAAGAGTTTTGGAAAGAGTGTAACTTCTGTTGAGAAAAACACTGTTGACGACAAATTTACGACATACAATCATACTCGACGCCATCCAAACCTAATCAACACTTAGTGACTTGCAGGCACACACCAACAAATAGACGCTAACTTATTTCTCTCCAAAAACAAAGCAGGTTTTTTTGCGTACCATCCATAACCGTGCCGTAGAGGTCATTAGTGGTTCCGAAGTAACGACCCTACAGTTTTCCTAGCCCGATTGTCCAACCATTCATCACCGTATCCAAGGGCACTTGAGTATATTTTTCTTTACTTTAACTTTACGTATGCATTAGTGGGCACGCATCGTATAGTAAAATCAATTGTAAATTGTTTTTCTACTAACCATTTACAACATATTTTGTGTGATTGATTTTCATTGACGTATTTTCTCCATCATGTCGTCATTATTTGATTTCATCGATATGGGTATTAAATTACGGCTAACAGGTGATGAATTAACACAATGGAGTGAGAAGAAATACGCTGAATACTGTGAGCGCGAAGATAGAGCAGCAGAAAGAGCTCTAAAACAAGCAGAAATGGCTGCCAAGCAAGCAGAGGCAGAAACAGCCTTAAAACAGGCAGAGATTGAAAAAGCTGCCAAACAAGCAGAGGCAGAAACAGCCTTAAAACAGGCAGAGATAGAAACAGCATTAAAGCAAGCTGAGATAGATAGTGCATTGAAAAGGGCCGAGATCGAGAATGAAACAGAGCTGAAAAAAGCAGAAATAGCAGCTCAGAGTAAGAGAGAAGAACTAGAATTACAGTTGAAAATGAAACAACTTGACACTGAGACTGCGATGAATAAAGAGTCAAAGAAATCTGAAAGACTGGAAAAAGAAAACCAGTATAAGAAGTACCAAGGTATCGTACGTAACTATACCTCGGGTGACTGCATAGCAGCCTTTACCCAAAATTTTGAGACTTTAATGGAACATTACCAAGTTCCACTTTCTGAATGGAATATTCTATATATGAGGAGTCTATCTGGGGAACCTCTTAAAGTCATTGAAACCATCCCCAAAGACCTCAGAAAAGAGTACCATTACATTAAATCTAAGATAATGGCACATTTCATGTTAGACGAGGCAGGTTACAGAGAACAATTCAGTACATTGAGTCCAAAATCAACTCAAACGTTCTCTGACTACCTCTGTTTAGTCCGAGATGTTTTCAGCAAATGGACTTCAGCAGCCAAAATTAACAAAAGTTATGATAGATTAGAAGATCTCATCATTCGAGATAAAATCATTTCTTCTATCCCATCATCTTTTTCTAAGTTCTTACAGGAGAATGAATGCACAAGTGTGGAAGAAATGGAAAGACGTGGGTCGGCCTATTACACGGCCAACAAACAGTGCTTTACCACTGAAGCTACTGACAGTAACTGGGTAGCAGTTGCCAACTATGATAAAAACTATAGTAGGCAAAAACCAAACAGGCCTACCTCTGAGAAATTTAGACATTGCATCCATTGTAAATCTTCTCACCATTTAAACGAGATGTGCGATAAAAACCCAGGGTACCAAACATACTTGCAAAATATGGTAAACAGACAAGACAGAGAACGTAAATCGTTCAAAAGTTTACGTAAATGTTTTCTCTGCAAGGCTTACGGGCACCATCGCATGGATTGTAGAGGCAGGCATATGACCAACAAAGCCAATGCCGCCTTGTTCGATAGCTCAGCGTCAGAAGACGAAAATCCAGAAAAACATCCTGTAAATGCAGCACAGGCTTGTGACGTATTTAGTGCTAACAAATGCACTGTCTGTAATACCTTCTTTGAAAATGGTATCTTAACATGCGGGCACGCCATCCCTATTGCCAATGAGGAAGCTAACTTGGTAATAGACTCAAAAGGCAGGTTAGACATCTATCACGGGTATGTTAATGGCAAGTTTGCTACATTACTTCGCGACACCGGAAGTACACTTATTGGCCTGAAAACAACATTCATAACGCCTACAGACTATACAGGCAGACACATCACTTGTAGAACATTTTCAGGCAATATTGAAAAATATCCATTAGCTTGGGCATACATTGAAACACCATTCCTCACCGGGAAAGTAAAGGTCGCGGCACTTACAAACCCAGTGTGCGATATAATCATAGGAAATTTACCTGAGGTAAATGACAAACCTCATAACCATGACATAACATCACTATGTATTGATGATAACACATCACCACCAAATGTCATCACTGAAAATGTCATATCACCTATTGAATGTATGTTAGCTAATGCAGCACTAAGTTCTCATCACATCATTGACGATATCAGTCCATCATCATCTGATGTCATTGAGTGTGTGAACGCAGTAACAAGAGCTACTGCTAGAGTGCAAGATGAAAGTAACCAAACTGAGGCTATACAAATGCTTAGCCCAGAATTACCACCTAGTGACTCTATGAAGGAAACATTCATAACAGCTCAAAAAGCTGATCCTTCACTGTCAAAGTACTTTGACCTGATCGGCAAAAAGGCAAGAGTAACCAAAAATGCGAAATGGCATTTTGCTTTACACAATGATATACTCACCAGGTATTACACCAGAGGTGACATTACAACAAAGCAAACTGTGTTGCCAACTACTTATCGCAGGCAAGCTTTACATCTTGCTCACGATATACCTTTTGCAGGTCATATGGCATATGTTAAAACCAGGTCAAGACTATTGACACAGTTTCATTGGCCAAAATTTTGCAATGACATAAAAACATATTGCAGAAGTTGTGATACATGCCAGAAACTAGTAAAAAAAGGTAAACACCCACAGGCAAAGTTACAAGTCACTGACTTAGCCAGTCGACCTTTTGAAAAATTATCAGTTGACATTGTGGGCCCTCTTAGTCATACAACAACTAGAGGGAATAAATATATTCTAACTTTTATTGATCAATGTAGCCGCTGGCCAGAAGCTATTCCGCTAAAGAACATTACTGCCAATGACATCATGGAAGTGTTCTTCCATATTTTCTCCCGAATTGGGTTTCCAGATACTATCCAGTCTGATAGAGGCCCTCAGTTTATTGCCGCATCGACCCAAGCTTTCACTAAAATGTTAGGAGTGAAGCAAGTCTTCAATAGCCCCTATCATCCTCACTCGAGCGGGATTATAGAAAAGCTTAATGGGGATCTGAAGCACATGCTTGCAAAAGTTATTTAGACACATTAGACATGACAAACTGCTTGAATGAGATCAAGATCAATCCAAACTTAAGTCAAGCAGAGACAAACAGTTGCAAACAGTTGATACAACAGTACAACACCATTTTTTCAGACAACCCAGGACAAACAGAATTAGTACAGCATCACATCACACTCACATCAAACACACCCATAAGATGCAGACCATACACCATACCATTACATTACAAGGAACAACTACATCAGGAAATCATCAACTTAGAAAAAAACAACATCATCAGACGATCCCTATCGGACTTCTCTTCACCCATGGTCATTGTACGTAAAAAGGACAACACAATACGACTTTGCATCGACTACAGAAAACTGAACAAAATAACTGTTTTAGATCTTGAACCAATGGCAAACACTGACGATCTTCTGACAGAACTGACAGACGCTAAGTTCTTTACGACGCTTGACATGTCTAAAGGTTACTGGCAGATTGCTGTACATGAAGACAGCAGACATCTAACAGCTTTCGCCACGCCTTGGGGACTGTACGAATGGTGCAAACTTCCATTTGGGCTAGTCAATGCCCCAGCCACATTCGTACGCATGACACGACTCCTCCTGTCTGACATTCCTAATATCATTTGCTATATCGACGACATCTGTGTCCATACAGAGACAATGACGGAACATATAAAGACACTAGAACAAACATTAGAACGTATCAGACAGCACGGACTGACAGTGAAGCCTTCAAAGGTGAGCATGGCTTACCAAGAGATATCATTTTTGGGGTACAGAATATCCAATGGCTTTGTCATGACAGACAACAAAATTGTCTCCAAAATTCTAAAACTGTCACTTCCAACAAATAAGAAACAAGTCCGCAGCTTGCTGGGACTTATCAACTATTACAGGAATTTTATTCCTGATTTTTCAGAACTGACCGAGGTTTTTTCTAACTTACTAACTAAGGATAAGCCTGAAAAAGTTGTACACGATGAATGCCTACGAAATGCATTTCATAAAGTTTTGGCATACTTTTCTGATAAGAATTCGAATAATCTAATCCTTAAATTGCCCAACATCCATTTACCTTTCAGATTGAGAACAGATGCTAGCTCCGTTGCGATTGGGGCAGTCCTGTTGCAGGAATACAACAACATCCTGCATCCCATTTGTTTCATATCAAGAAAACTAAGGCCTCGAGAGCGTGCATGGTCCATTCCGCAATTAGAGGCACTGGCCTTAGTAGAAAGTGTGACGAAGCTATCCAGATACCTTCTAGGACGTCACTTTATTATCGAAACTGACAACAGTCCATTACGGTATATAAATGCCGGAGTACCATCCAATAATATGATTGCTCGCTGGTCCTTGAAGCTTCAAAATTACAGTTTCGAAGTTCGTCACATTCCCGGCAGAATCAATACAATTGCCGATCTTTTGTCCCGTTGTCCGACCGACCCAGTAAGCAATGTCTGAGTGCACTGTGTACTATTACACTCAGACCAACACAGCCACCAATGAGTGAAATTTTGTTGCTATTCACCTACTGTGTAAGGTCTATAATTGAAATTGTGATACGGTTAGAAACCGACATGTATAATATTAATATACTTATTTTAATTAAGCCATGTAATGAGTGTAGTATAATTGTGTAGTGTGTGTTAGAAAGAGAACATTATTAATTGTAAATATACACCAAGAACAGTGTCACAGACGCTTAACCACTTACCAGAAGCGAACTTTACCATTTAACAGTGACAGCTGTGCGTGAATTTCTTCACCGTGATATTTTAACGACGTGTGCAAATGTGGACTGAACATTGACTTCTACACCACCTCTGCATCGAATTTAATCCAAAATGTTCGACATTTGAACATCAGAAATAAGAACAGTCGATCATTATCCAGAAGTTGTGAACACATCGGAAATAAGAACATTCCATCATAATCCGAAAGTTGTGATACTATAACATCAGACACGAACTTTGAAAACATTTTACTATCCGTTACAAAATAAAACCGGATCATTTGTGTTTCAGACAGTGTAACATCAACTAAATTTTGCGTTTCGTGTGTATTTCCGGTGTAATTTAAAAAGTATAGCAAAATTAGCAGACGATATACAAATATTCAAAAACTTATGACGATTGTAAAATCCTTTTGAATCTATAAAATATAATACACCAATTGGGTACTTATTTATTTTGATAAGTGTAATCTTAGAATCATATCTTGATTAATGTATTCATATTACCGACTTTTTCTCGTTAATATGAAGAAACGTCAAGCAATGACGCTAAGAAATTAAATAATTATTGTAATTTATTGAATTTCTTGAATGTCAAAATTACTTCCCTTGCATTTATGAATTACACCAAGGGCCATAATTTGAAACATATTCATTAGTGTGTATTGTATAAATAGACATTTTGTTGCTCAAACAGCTAACACAGCAGGTAGGCGTCCACCAAGCATGACATAGAGCTGCCAACATTGCAAACCAACATAAAAGCTCCTGGCCAAATGAGGTCAGAGTTTGATTGTTTAATACGACTCAAACAAAGTCGTATTTCAGTCTGGCTAGATGGCTGTTGCAAAACAACCATATTATTACGTTTTTTTTTTCAAATTGCTGCGAGGTAGATGCGAGAAGCTGGTACTACTGATCTGACTGGGTATTATTGCAATGAAGGTAACCAGGCATCAGGGGGATGAAACCTGATTTGTGTTAAAAGTTGTACTTCATTTGTCATTTCAATGCAACTTACATTTTTTGTATATATTGCTATGCCATATATGTATTTTCATGCATAACAAAGGGAAAGGGTAGTCTCTGACATGAATTTAACACTACCCCAGTATATACATACATCATGAATGAAAGATGGCATCTTTCATTGAGGTACCCGGGGAGAATGTCAGAGCCTAACATGGTATAGCTATGCAGCAACATCGTTACGACACCCGGCGGACAAGAATTGTCGGCTGGCAAGATTGTTACCTGACACGCGACCAGCGGTCAGGCTGACGACAGACGCACGCAGGCCACGTGACACCACGCGAGGCAGTGGGCAGTTTGCGTGCTAGCCTCAGACCGAGCTGGGACTTCAGACTGGAAGGACATGTGTGATGAAAGCAAGGCGTTTGTGTGGATCTCTGTGGTTGAAAGCCGAACGACTGATATCTTGAGCGTCAGACCTATGAGCTGTATTGTGGTTGTGAGCGTCGTGAGTTATATATTGTAGATTGTTGTAATTATCGTTCTGTATTTAATGTGGCAATAAATCCATAGAACGTTATGTCGTTGTGTCTTACGTCCAATCACGTTATAATTGTACTGTCTCACGCGTGTTAGCTAACGAGCCAAATATAAGATCCTGACAATGGGGAGGGGAAGAGGAAGAGGGTAGGAGGAGGAGGAGGGGAGAGGAGGAGGAGGAGGATTATAACGCATATGCCTGTAGATAATTGCAGTGAAAAGGTGGGTCTGTCTATCTATCTGACCCGGCGTGGCTTCGCCCAGCTCCTGGCGGGTAGCGTCTCATTAAATTCATAAAACAAAGAAAAGTAACTTAAAAGAATGTCCTTCCACACACCATCCATTATTTTTAATGAAAACTGTTTCTAATCACCTACATGACTGTAGATAACTTCTTAAGCATAAAAAGATGAGTTACAATGTTATGCATTATGCATTATTTTTATGAAAACTTTGAAAATGCCTTAAAGATTGAATCATTATTTATTATAACTCATATGCCTGTACATAACTACATACAAAGAGTTTATAAATCTTTGAAAACGATGCAACAATATGACTATAAGGTATACAGAAAAGTTATTAAAAGTTATGCCCCTTGAAATAACTTTTCTATAGTTAAGTCCCCTTGCTATATAGAAATTATAATGAAAGATGAAAAATTAAATAATATTAAGTAAGTAGCCGATTTTACACTAAAAAAATATCACAGTTGGCAGCGTGGAAATGAGAGGAAGACGTGTAGAAAATTTCATCGCAATCGGATGGACAGTTCGCGAACGCATAAAGGACATACACAAACACATACATCCTTTTTATATATATATAAGATACTAGCTGACCCTGCCCGGCTTCGCCCAGCTCCTGATGTGGAGCATCTCATTTAATTCATATAAGTAGTCATATAACTTCCCGTTCCCGACTGTCTATCTGTCTGTCTATCTGTCTGTCTATCTGTCTGCCTGACCCTGCCCGGCTTCGCCCAGTCCCTGGTGGGGAGCATCTCATTTAATTCATATAAGTAGTCATGTAAGTTCTCGTTCCCGTTACCGACTGTCTTTCTGTCTGTCTGTCTGTCTGTCTGTCTGTCTGTCTGTCCTACCCGGCCCGGCATCGCCCAGCTCCTGGTGTGGAGCATCTCATTTAATTCATATAAGTAGTCATATAAGCTCCCGTTCCCGTTCCCGACTATCTATCTGTCTGTCTGTCTGTCTATCTGTCTATCTGTCTGCCTGACCCTGCCCGGCTTCGCCCAGTCCCTGATGGGGAGCATCTCATTTAATTCATATAAGTAGTCATATAAGTTCTCGTTCCCGTTACCGACTGTCTGTCTGTCTGTCTGTCTGTCTGTCTGTCTGTCTTTCTGTCTGTCTTTCTGTCTGTCTGTCTGACCCGGCCCGGCATCGCCCAACTCCTGGTGTGGAGCATCTCATTTAATTCATATAAGTAGTCATATAAGCTCCCGTTCCCGTTCCCGACTATCTATCTATCTGTCTGTCTGTCTGTCTATCTGTCTGATCCGGCCCGGCTTCGCCCAGCCCCTGATGGCGAGCATCTCATTTAATTCATATAAGTAGTCATATAAGTTCCCGTTCCCGACTGTCTATCTGTCCGTCCCTCCCTCTCTGTCTGTCTGTCTGTCTGCCTGTCTGTCTAATCATTTATTGGTTGCAGTTAGAACAACCTTAGATAAACGAAGACCAACTTACAAAAAGCATTAGAAAGAACACTTGAAAGATCTTTACATCTTCCCCAACAATTAACTTGGGTAAATGGAACGGCGGCAGTAGCATCAGCAGAAGAAGGAAAAGGAGGAGTAGGAGCTGGGAGGAGGAAGAGGGAGGTGGAGAAGGGAGGAGTAGGAGGGAGGAAGAGATAGGCGGAGAGAGGAGGAGGGAAGAGGAGGGAGGAGGAAGGAGGAGGAGGAGTAGGGAGGAATAGGAGGGAGGAGGAGGGATTAGGAGGAGGAGGAGAGAGGAGGAGGAGGTAGGAGAAGGGAGGAGGAGGGAGGAGGAAGGAGGAGGAGGGAAGAGGAGGGAGGAGGGGGGAAGAGGAAGGAGGAGGAGGAGTAGGGAGGAATAGGAGGGAGTAGGAGGAGGAGAGAGGAGGAGGAGGTAGGAGAAGGGAGGAGGAGGGAGGGGGAAGGATGAGGAGGCAGGAGGAGGAGGCAGGAGGAGCGAGGAGGAGGAGGGTAGGAGGAGGAAGAGGGAGGGGGAGGAGGAAGAGGGAGGAGGAGGGAGAAGGAGGAGGAGGGAGAAGGAGGGAGGAGAAGAACGCAGGGGGGAGGAGGAGGGAGATGGAGGAGCAGGGAGGAGGAGGAGAGAGGAGGAGGAGGGAGGAGGCGGAGGGAGGAGGCGGAGGGAGGAGGTGGAGGGAGGAGGCGGAGGGAGGAGGAGGGAGGAGGAAGAGGGAGAAGGGTGAGGAAGGAGAAGGAGGGGAAGGATGAGGAGGGAGGAGGAGGAAGAGGGAGGAGGGAGGTGGAGAGAGGAGGAGGGGGAGGAGGTAGTTGGAGGGTGAGGGATGAGGGGGAGGACGTAGGAGGAGGAGGAGGGAGTAGGAGGAGAGAGGAGGAGAAGGGAGGAGGAAGGAAGAGGAGTGATTAGGAGGAGGGAGGAGGGAGGAGGAAGAGGGAGAAGGAGGAGGGAGGAGGAGGGAGGAGAAGGAGGAGGAGGGAGGAGGAGGGAGGAGGAGGAGGAAGAGGGAGGAGGAGGGATGTGGAGGGAGGAGGTAGAGGGAGGAGGAGAGAGGATGAGGAGGGAGGAGAAGAATAATAATAATAATAATAATAATAAGTCTTTATTTTCAAAGGGCACGCAGTTCCATCTGACATTCTGCCCTTCTTCTCTATTTCCTCTCATACATTCTTTCATTCAACATCACTTATGAAGCAACTTTTGACAACAAAAGAACATTAAAACGCATGAAAAATAATCAATAACAAATGACTCACTGAGGCAGTGTTTAACATGGGCATTATAAATACCTAAGGAGGGTGTAACGTGCCATACATAAGGGAATGTTTTTTTGGCTAGTTGTCGTTTGAAATAAGTTACCATTATTGTCTTTTTTGTGTTATTTGTTATGGGGGCATGCAGTCTGTACTAAGGTAGTGTTCAAACAGGGAGGAGGAGGGATGAGGAGGATGGAGGAGGAGAGGGAGGAGGAGGGAGGAGGAGGGATGTGGAGGAGGGAGGAGGAGAGAGGATGAGTAGGGAGGAGGAGAAGGGAGGAGGAGGGATGAGGAGGGAGGAGGAGATAATAATAATAATAATAATAAGTCTTTATTTTCAAAGGGGTTTAAAAATTGGGGACGCAGGCCCGTCTGACATTCTGCCCCCCCCCCCCCCTTTCCTTTTCCCTTCCTTTAAAAAAATTTCCCTTTCTCAAAAAAACCAAAAA
>JACEFZ010006771.1:0-33019 GCA_014155875.1 Cepaea nemoralis | reverse complement strand
GGAATCGACTGTAAGAATGGAGGATTTATAGCAAAGTGGTTGAGCCATCTGTTTGTGCTGTGGGTGTCATGGGCTCATTTTTGGACTGAATCTTTCAACCCGCAAGTAGAGGTCAGCATGACAGAATGGATAAAAACATGCGTTCTTAAACATCCAGATTGCTGATAATGAGGTAAGGGATTCAACCCCAACACCGGACAGTTGGACGCAAAATTCAGTCCAGTGCTACTAGGAGTAGTGTATATGGACTACGCTTGAGTTCAAAGTGAGTGAGCACTACATTAAAAAACCTCAACTGCCATTGTCTCCGGAGACCCCTCTAAGAGTTTGTGCTTTGTGTGATGCTATTGGCAGGAGCTTTGTCATTCTGCAGAGTAAGACTAGACCAGATGGAGTAAAACCCAGTACAATTAAGTCATTTTCCTCTGCTTTAACCTTTAACCTCTATATGAACACCCCAATGCTGTGAAGTGTGTTTTCTGCTCATAAACTCATAATATGGATTTGTTATCTTACTTGTTCACCAGTCTTGGACCAGCTCTGTGTTCTTGTCTCGATTACACCATGTGGCCAAGCCATCCAGTTATTATCTCTCTGCCTTCCCCTGGCTCATTTCCCATGAATCTTGCCAGTTATCACCAAGTTTGCCAATTTACTTCCTCATAATGTGCCCTAAACACCTTGACTGTCTATGTCAAATTTCTAAAAATCAATTTATGGTTTTTATTTCTTCTTCTTCTGCGTTCATCCGGAGTTTCGGATGTGATTGCGTTGTGCCTGTTTATAGCAGAGCTGTGTTCTTGCGCCGTTAGGCCGACACATCCGACTTCTGCAGGCATTTGTTGACCGGGTTAACCTTCCCGGTTTTTTAAAAATGTGTTTCTTGTAGCACTGGCTCATAGGTTTTTCTGTCCATCCATGGTATTCTTTACATTTTGTCCAGAAACAACATTTCAGCTGTCGTTTGTTTCACATCCGACTTCTGCGGGCATTTGTTGACCGGGTTAACCTTCCCAGTGACCATAATCTGTTTTCTTACAATTTAATTCTAACCCTAGTTGTTTCACTGTACACAACCACCACACCTACTAAATTCCGCAGAGTTCATATAAGGGTAATAGTTATCACTAGATATGGAACACAAATATGCATTTATTGCTAGATCAACTTTATTACCAGAGTCAAGAACCTTAAAACCAACCTCATTCTGGCGTGTTTTTGGATTCGGCAATGTCTGTAAATTCAAGGTCATGACCACAAGTGGTGGTGGAGGTTGGTTGTCAGCACTGACAGTGATGTGATCGGGTCTTGCAATGACAGCCTGTAATAAAGAAAATATAAAAAAGCAAAGTGAATATTCACGATAAACCACTGCAGCATAACAGACAGTGCATTAACATAAACACAAAGATCTGGAATCAATCCCCAGTTGAGACATCTCTCTCTTCTCTCCCCCCCCCCCCCCCCCCCCCCCCCACAATTTACATAACAAGTAAAGGATCCTTTTACATGCCTTAAGGTGCATTGGACATGTGGTGCTGGACCACACAGCAACAAAATATCGTGTGATCTATGATAGACCCACATTGTCATAGACCCACATCTCTATCATAGGGTCTATCACAGACCAACATTATCATAGGCCCACACTGTCACAGGCCTACACTGCCATAGGCCCACACTATCCAGACTCACACTGCCATAGGCCCACACTATCTTAAGCCCACACTGCCATAGGCCCACACTATCACAGATCCACATCATAGGCCCACACTATTAAAGACCCATATTGTCATAGACCCACACTATCATAGACCCACACTATCATAGACACACACTGTCCTAGACCCACATTATCACAGAGCCACATTATCATAGGCCACCACTATCAGACCCACACTATCACAGACCCACATTGTCATAGACCCACACTATCACAGACCCACATTGTCATAGACCCACATTGTCATAGACCCACACTATCACAGGTCCACACTATCATAGGCCCACACTGTCATAGACCCACACTATCACAGGTCCACACTATCATAGACCCACATTGTCACAGACCCACAATGTCATAGACCCACACTATCACAGGTCCACACTATCATAGACCCACATTGTCACAGACCCACACTATCATAGGCCCACACTGTCACAGACCCACATTGTCATAGACCCACATTGTCATAGTGATGTAGTCAGTAATGCGTTGGTCACCTTTACTTCCCAAGACATTTTCTGATACCTATTTTAGGCTGGGTCAACCTGGGAGTGGCTGAGGGTTGCATTCAATAACAAAACTTAGGAATGACTGTACATAGCTGAGGGATGTATTCAATAACAAAACTGGCGGCAATAATTTCTCTCTCAAGGACTGTCTTGAGTATGAAACTGGTCACATCACATTTGAATAGATGTAAAATCCTATCACTTCACCTTTGTATGAAAGTGTCTGAAATAGAAAACTGCATTTACCTTCACCTTCTCTCACCTCAGAACCTCATGTGTGCATTAGAATGCCATGGTGGATGCATTTGTAGTCAAGGAATCACAGTTCCTTTTCTTTTACCAAGTGGCATTGGTCATATATCTTTTTACAACCTTGTCTTGTGTTCTGCTAACAATTTCTGATAGTGATGTTCCTCAGTGCCATGATGTTAAACACCTCTGCCTATTTTCTCCTCCACTGTCATGTCATAGTCCAGCTTTCCCCTTCTTATGATGTGCGCAAAGCGTGTGAATTTTCTTCTGCTATGAGTAACCAGTTCTCTCTGAGTTCAAGATATCTTGGTTATGGTTTTTATCTGTCCATGGTGTTTCCACCATTCTTCTATAAGACCATATCTCTTCAGCCACCACTTAAATTCTCACTAACGTAGGGAGTCTCTGTGGCGAAGTGGTCAAGCCGTTTGACTTGTGTTCCAAAGATTGTGGGTTCGATTCCGGGCTGCGCCCTTCGGTTTACGAGTTAAATGTTTCTGAGACTCCTTGGGTCGTCGCTAAAAGCTACGGAGTTCGTGCTTTGTGTGATGCTTCCCGTGCTGCGGAAAGAGACCGAGCCATATGGGATAAAACCCAGTGCAATGAAGTCGACCCTGTCGACTTTTAAGCGACTTTTAATGTGCTGACTGCTCATGATTCACTTCCAAACATCAGGACTGCTCGATATTGTTTTTAAGAATGGCAGCTGAGATAGTTACTTTGCATAGAATATTCTACATCTTACCTATCTTCAGCAATGTGTGTTAAGTGTGGCAATACCATCATACATTAAAAAATCACTAGTAATTAACACAACAAACCTCTAGCTTGCACCAGCTCATTTCTGCAGCAGGAACCTCTGTAACATAAGGTTATTCCATTAACAACCATATTATAAACACACTGATCAGTTATTAAGTAAATGGCCCTTTTACATGCCCTGAGACACACTGGGCATATCTTGTTAGACCCGTACTTTTATCTGCCCATCTGCAGAAATTACGGTCAGCATCACATCGCCTGCCTTTACTTCCCAAGATGTTTCATGGTACCCATTTTAAGCTGGGTGGACATAGGAGCGCAGTTTTAATCATCTGCCAATCAGCTACTAAACACAAGAATTGTTTGTAGCATTTTGTCATGCATGTAGAGATGGAGTAGAGCAATTAGTAGCAATGTTCATCTTATTTCAATCTGGCAAGCATTTAAGCATAGCAAAAACAAAAGTCAGGCGACACATCCTTGATATTTTGACCCAGTAACAAACCTTCTATCTAATCTAATCCTCCTGGGCATTAGGTTGTAGTCTGTTGACGATGGGATACCTAAAATCCATGGGGGTCACATTACCAACCTAGTCAGTATGTCCTGTGCTGAATCATAACCTGGTCACATCCTAATATGGCTCTCCACAGATGTGAAGTTCCAGCACACCCCACTTTTTTCACTTTGTACCAGGTCAGGCCACGTCAGTGCATTGGAATGGCTGAAATTCTAGTTGAAATGCAGTCCTTAGAAGATTACCAACCAACCAGTGAATCTAGCTCTAAGCCTAGGGTTTCATTATTTTATACCTTTTCTAACTATCTTCTTCTGCCCTTTAACCCCAACTGGGGCATAGACCCTCAACCAAACCACACCAAGCAGTCCTATCATTTGCTATCTCCAGCACCTCCCTCCTTGCCCTCTCAATATTATTCATCTCTCTCATTCTCTTTTTCATGTTGTTTTTAGATTACACACTATTTTGTTTGCCTTGTGGATTCAAGATAACGAGTGTCTAGTTATATTGCCCTCAAATTTTCTCAGGGTGTGTGTCCTATACAGCGCCACCGTCTCTGCCTCACCTCTTGGTTCACTGGAATTTTAGTTCTCTCCATGAGCTCCACATTGGTGATTCTTCACATAACTAACTACATGTATATGATATATTGCAGGCAGCTGAGATGCAGTTTCTAAGATGAAAGTTGCAAATACTTTGGACAATCACTGTAACTAACATCTGCCTAGACAGGGCTAATGAATGTAGAACATCATACGCAACCATAAGAAAAGAGACAAACCGCGTGTGTTCTTTGGTCATGTGATGAGATCACAGACACTGGAGACAGTGGAAGATAAAACTATATGGACCACTGAGTGAACTAAAAACAGACAGTTTAATTCATACAAGAGACAACATTGCAGTTATAGACATATTTCACGCGAACGAAAGTAGAACTGAAGAGCATCATGATAACTGGAAAGATCAATGTGACAGGCGGACAACGAAAACATACGCTGGATGGTCTAGAACAGGGGTACAAAGGAATACCATAAATAGAACTGATCAAGAACACCAAGGTCTCCAAGATCGGAGAATAGATTTGAACAAATTCGCCACCTGGTTAGTTACATGTTGACTGAGTTGAGTAGAGTCAAGAAACAGTATCACAGCACTTAGGACATTCCCATGTACGCTCTGTCCTCACTCATCTTCAACAACCAGCAAAGAGTCTCAAAACTTGGTGTATGTTACAATTTGATTGGTCCTCCTGACCTTACCTCAAAGTACTGAATGTCGGTCAGAACCTCTGGTCACACGATGCCATAACATTTTTTCCAGGCAATGATGGTGTGTCTGTTCTCCCGCACTATACACATGATCCCAAAGGGCAGCGAACACATCTGCCTTAGGGACGCAGAGGTGTTTCCAAGGCACCAGGGCCGGGTTATATACTGGCCAAGACCTACTGACGCGTCCTGGGCAACAGATCCCTTCGGGGTCCTGGCTAAAGTCAGTAGGATCGCTGATTCCTCCGAAGTCGGAGAGTACCTGCCTGTATGGCGAGGAACCACCAGTCTGCACACCAATAAGCCAGACATGGGACAACAGATACGCAAACCTCAGGTCTTGTATGACATCACACTGATGTTGGACAACAGGATGCCTTCATCCGACATACAGGACTTCGCGTTGGAGCTCAAGCCAACGAACACAAGCAAGCAAGCAAGCACATCTGCCTTATTGTGCACCAACACGATATCCAGCAGTGCAGATCTAGCCTATTTGTCCACCTGCTTGTTTCCTAACACACCAGCATGTTCTGGGAAAAGATCCAACGTATGCTCCCTATCTTTTATTTTTTAATTGAAGCCTGCCACTCTGCATGAAGCACACTTGTCTTCACCCTTCTCAGCATGATCTGCGAGTCCATCACAATGTGTGTGCTGTTTGTCCTCCAGCTAGTGGAGCACTGTAGTGGCTACCTCCATCTCCATTTTCAGACTAGATGTGGTATCATATGCCAGACTTTCTTGCACTAAACACTGTCGATTAACCTTTGCTATCGACCCCAAGGCAGTCTTTTGCCTCTTAGCACACAGCCATTCGTGTAAACGAATTACATCATTAGGGCAGAAATTGTCCTGTATCAATGATTGCACCTTCCATTCAACACTGCCTGCTAGCTAATCCCTACACTCCTGATCCAATTTGATTATATCCCTGCATACAAAGTATAATGGTTTGTGAAGTGTAGCAACACTTGAAAAGATGCCATAACAACCCACCACAACTTTCTTCTTGAAATCCTTGTCAGGACAGATGTACATTCTGATCCACTCCTCTCCTCTCCCAATGCTTTCGAGCACTATGAATGTGCTTGTCGCCTGAGCCATCAATGATTTTCCTTTTATCAGCCTGTAGCCCTTACCTGTGTCCAGAACTTCATGGAGAGGGTGTTCCGTTCTCACACCAACTCAGAAATATGACTACTGCACCTTGAGCTTGTCCACAATCATTGGCAAAGCTAGAATGTATCTCATACACAGTATGGCTTTGTCCCTTGTGCATCCCAGGATCACCCACATAGCTCCATTGTGTATGCAATCTAGTTTCATTAGGTGACTCTTTAATACTGTGAGCAGTCCCAATCCATACTCAATTACTGAGATATAATCAGATGAAAGAGTATGAATAACATTCTTTGCTCAGTGTTCATTGCTGCCATAGTCTTCAGTGCACCAAGTCCCTTCTTAGATCTCCTAACAACTCCTTCCACATGACCCCTGAAAGACAAGCTTCTGTCGAGGGTGATTCCCAGGTACCATCTTCTATTTGCTTTGTTGGCACATGATGATGATGACTTCAACCTAAATGATTTGGCAACAACAGTCAACAGAGAAATTTACTAAATTAATCTAAAAGTCAATTTTACGCACAATAATACACAGCAGTGTTTGCTAGCCAAATGTCTACATACCCCCAATGATTCATACAGATAAAACAATGCATTAACATGATGTTACAGTACAACACACAGTGATTCCAATTCCAATTCCAATTTTCAAAACAAAAATTCCAAATTTGTCCTCGTCTAACCTGCTTCATTAGCTGTGGTTATTATTGAGGATCGTGGTTTTTGTGGGTTTATTCACCCTAATTCTTGTCTTGTGAGTCCTATCTCGGACTGGTTATGTAGCGTTTGTGTCTGTGACGTCAGCAGTGGTTGGCGGCTATCCTTTGTGCTCTTCTGTTGTTGTGGTTTTCTTTGTTGGTGTAGGCTCCTGGTTCGTCTGGCTTTACTGGCTGCAGTCCTTATAAGGACTTTTTATTAGGTCATTTAGTCTTCTTCGTTGCGTATTTTGTGTAGGAGCTTTTCGACATTTCTATTTTCCTTCTTGTACTTTTTTTCATCTTCGAGTTTTAGCTTCGGCCATATCCTTCTTTCCTCCGCGGTCAGCCATGGTGTTTTCTCTCCATCTTTCATGTAGTACGTGTAGTCGGAACATTTTTCTATGATTTTTCGTGGCCATTCTACCGGTTGCCTGAGTTTTTTTGGTTTCTTCTTTTCTCTTTCAATCCAGCACCTTTCGAATTCCTGGTCTCTGAGTCTCTCCTTCCTTAAGTACTCTCGTAGCTCTTCCAAAGTCCTCCCCCCGGGCCGCTCCGTGTCTTCTACAGGGCGCTCGTCTTGGTTTGCTTCAGATGTCTGGGGAGATAGTGTCGTGGCTGGGTTGCTAGCTTTGTCTAGCGGTTCCGGTTCGTCCTCTTGTTAGATGTCATCTTGCGGTTTCTCTGTGTGCTTTTCTGTTTCTTGTGCTGATTTGCTTTGGGTTGGCTCCCTTTCGATTGTTAGAATTTCTCTGACCGCTTTGATGTCTCGCAGAATCTCTTCATTTATCTTTACCATCTGCCTCATATTCTCCACCTCTTGTTTGATGTCCCGCTGGATCTCCTTTGTTTCGGCAAGAAGTTTCTCATTGTCGCTAGTTGGTGCCGATGTTTGCAGTAGCTTGACTTGTTTCTTTAACTCGTCGATCTGCTTTTGAAGTTGATCTCTTTCGGCTTGTGCTATACCCGTGGCTGTCTCGCCCCTCTGCTTTGCTACCTTGAATGGTGTCTTTGTTAGGATGGCGATTTTTAAGACGTCTCTGTGTCTCTGCAGGTACGGACAGCCCAGGTATCTTGCTCCGTGTTTGCCCAGACAGTTGGCGCACTTTCTTCTGTTGTTAGGAGCTCGGAAGTCCGTGTCCAGCTTGGCCAGCGGACACTCCTTGAAGGCGTGGTGATCGGCACAGTACCGGCATATTTCCGTCTTACTGCGACACGTAGCTCTACTGTGGCCGGCCCTCTGACATCTGGAGCATTGCGTGATTCTTGGTATGAATCTCTCTGGTTGCTGCAGTCTCTTGTTGAGTGCTACTGTGGTCGGCATTTCGCTGCATTCCAACGTCACTACTGCCAAGGTTGTAGGTATCTTGGAGTAGGTGAGAAGCCGCTCCGCCTTCAAGAATCGTATGTGAAGATTCTCTTCACGTAGCTGCTTCAGGATTTCTTCATCTGTCAGCTCCACAGGAATCCTCTTGACAACCCATCGGACTGTTTTTGAGTCGGTGTTTCCGACTCTGGTGTCTTTCTCCTCCTTCTTCTCTGCTGTCTTGGTTTTTGACTGTGTTGGGCTGTCGATCTTCTCCCTCGTTGTAGCTTCAGATATAGCTGTAGTATCAGGCTCTTTGATGCAACTAGCAGGTGGGCTCTCAACGTTCTTCTTCTTGTTGTCGGCTCCCACGCTGCACATCTTGGCAACAGCGTGTTTCTTGTTGGATTTTCCACGTGACATTTTCCCGCTGATCAGGCTTCTTGACAGAATAATGCAACTTGACTTGTTAGCGCTCGCAGTGCGACCAACGACAACGACAACGTGAATCACACAGTGATACCTTCCCTGATACAGTTATGTAATCATACACATAATCACTGTTATTGTACACATACTTCCATGGCCAACACACTTCACCTGATTGATCATATCAACCTCATCTCACAATTACATACCCATAAACACAATCACATAGTTATATACATAATTACATGGCCAAAAACATCATGACACCACCATATTTACAATTACATGGCCATACACATAATGACATGACTATATACATAATCACATAACTGAACCATAAAAAGTCACATTCTCAAATAAACTGCCCATGTTCGTGCGTGCATGTGCGTGTAAAACATAGGACACAACAATATCTTCATTAAATGGAATCATACACACATGTACATGGTCAGACACACAAAGACATGTACTCACGTGGACATTTCAACTCTAGCCAGGCTGGTCCCTTCATTTTCCGACCGATGAGCAGATGTTCTAAGCTATAAAAAAAAAAACCAATAATAAAAACATGTTTAGTTTGACTTCACTTTTATATTCCTCTTCCACAGTGAGTATGTCACTCCTGGTCATGCAGTTATGTAGCTAAGCAGTCAATGTATCTTAATCTGACATTCATTTGTGTAAGGTTTAGTTCTGCTACACAGAAATGAAATTCCTGAGAAGAATGCTCAATGTATCGAGAAGAGAGAAAATCAGAAATGAAGAAATCAGGACTAAAGTTGGGGTTAGAGCAGCGCTAGATTTTATCAGAAAACAGCAGGTTAAATGGTTTGGCCATATAACTAGATTACCAACTAATAGTGTACCTCAACTAGCAATGATGTACAGACCAGATGGAGAGAGTGACCACGTAAACGATGGATAGAGGAACTTACAGAGATCATGGGAACCTTGATATATGAAGCCTGTACAAGGGCACTCTCCCGCTGTGTATGCTTCACCTCGACACCACAAGGTACAAGAGGAACCTGATGAGATGACATAGGATGATGACACAGATTCCATCCAAGATAAGGGCTCCGTATCCCATGGGTAGGTTTTTTCTTTCCTAAGAATTCTGCCTGGGCCATGTTCAGTTAGATTAGCAACAGAAAGTGAAAACAATGAATTTTGAATAACAGAAGTAATGGTAATTAGAAAGAAAAATGTCTTCGCAAATGCAACATCAAAGTAAATGGAACCAGTTTGAAACAAGTCAAAGTATTGAAGTATTTGGGTACTTTAACCCTTTATAAGGCATAGCGTCCGTTACCGGCCGATCTCTAAATACGAGCGTAGCGTCCGATTCCGGCCGATACTATTATGCATTGTAAAAACGCGATTTCTCAGCTTTCTGACTGCTACTTTCACTTTTGCCGATAGCTTGACAACGTGGCCGCCATTTGTAAACGCGCTACAATGACTTTGAACAGACTTTTACGGACTTGTTTTGATAGTTTTCGGGAGTTTTATGCTGTTTTTCAAAATGGATTTCGGCGATTCTTCAAGTGATAAGCCGAGATTTCGCTCTGTTCAATTCAAATGACATTAAAGGGCACGAAGTTGATTATTAATCGGAGCTAGATATCAGTGCAAAGCGTTACTTTGCATTAGCAGTCGTGAGTCGGACTTTAAAGAAAGTGATTATGATTCTGAAAATGTGTTTGTAAATTGCTGTATAGATGACGGAAAATCACAAACAACATGCCATATTTCGTAAATATTTGTGTTCATATATGGATTACCGGCAACAATCACGTGAGTAACATATTCTGCATGATTTTCCCTTCATTGTGTTGTTTATTTAACTAAAATCGGTTGACTAACACCTTATTTGTGATGTTTTTACTAATGCGACCCGAAATTTTTACAGAACCTGAAAAAATCTTGCCCGTTTAGGGCTACAAAACGGACAAGCGTCTGCCCTGTAAAGGGTTAATAGCAGCTGGCCGGTCTCCATGGCGAAGGGCTTACGAACGCGATTCGTAAGCCCGCTTACCCACGTTCGAAACACAGCTGCGATCGATTTGGCCGCAGACCGCATTGTGCTGGGTTTTAACGAGTTGGTATGGGAGCCTGTCATTCAGAAAGCAATGGCAAACTACTGAACGTAAACTTGCCAAGACATTCCCCCCCCCCCCCAAAAAAAAAATAGCAGCTGATGAAAAGTGTATTAGGGAATGTAGAATAGCCAAGCACAAGCAGCATTTCACAAGATGAAGTATATTCTCTGCACATTATTTTTGCCAATTGAGGTGAGGAACAGAGTTCTAAGCAGCTATATTGAGCCAAGCCTGATGTATGGAAGCCAATCAAGGACAGAAGGAATTATGTGAAAGTTACGGAGATGCGGTTTTATAGAACAATGATGAAAACACTATGGAGTAATGACAATATCTTGAAAGAAGTTAATTCACAAAGAGAACTTGTTACTCGCATCAGAAGAAGCCAGTCAACATTCTCTAGATCAGTGGTTCTCAACCTTTTTTTGGCCCATGCCCCCCCCCCCTTTTTACCATATGTTCAGAACGTCATCCCCCCCCCCTTTCGAATTTCCTCCCTATAACCACCACCCCCCCCCCCACCCTTACACAGTATACATAAAAATGGAAGCTAAATTTAATAACACATACTAGAACAAGTCTAGACATCTACATAAAACGTGATTTGCAGGTCTACTTACGTTATAAAATGAATTTCATTAGGGCGAGAAGTACAGAACCGTAAAATTTAGAGGGAAAAACAGTATCAAGTAACTGGTTCTTGTATTAATGCTATCTTGAAATTATCTTAATTCAAACATGAGACCCAGGTAAAATTTGAAAAATGCAAAGGAAATGTTCACAAGCTGAACTAGTAGCCTAATTTTGCATTTGGACTTTCACTGCCCAACTAAAATAATAAATCAAAGTATAATATTTTTTAATATAGTTAACATAAGCGCTATGGCAAAGATAGCCTTTAGCAAGATGGAAAGCATACTGATCAATAAACAGATGTCAATTATGAGAAAAATAGTTACACAGAATCTGAACTGTTATATGGATGTGGGGAGGTCAGCGTGGCTGAATGGATAAATAAAAATGCATGTTCTTAAACATTTGATGTCCAAATGCCAAAGTAAGGGATTCAATCCCTTCCCTGGACAGTTGGACTAAAATGCTGACTTCTCATCCTTGACTTGGGGACATAAATTATAAGTACCTCTGAAGTCAGAGTGGGTTCGCCTGATGGCGAAGGACACTGGTTATAAGGAAAGCTAATCCACATGCAAAATTCAGTCCAGTGCTACTAAAATTACTGTGTATGGACTATACTTGAGTTCAAAGCAAGCCAATGCACACACAAAAAATAGATGTGAAACGTGGACAATAAGCAGACAAGCTGAGAAATATCTGATGGCAGTGGAGATGTAGTTTCTGAGGAAAATGCAAAGAATACCATGGACAGACAGAAGATCCAACTGGCAAGTCCTGCGAGAAGCAAATGAAAACCATAAATTAATTAGAGAAAGATGCAGACAGTCAAGATTTTCTGGGTATGTTATGAGAAGAAATAAACTACAAAAGTGACAACTGGCAATGATTGAAGGGAAAAGAACAATCAAAAGGCAGGAAGAAAAATATCTGGATGGTTTTGCCACATGGCATAATTGAGACAAGAGAACACAAGGCTGATCCATGACTGGTGATTGTCTGAGGTGACCAAACATGACTGCCCTTGCTTATCAACATGGCACATAATGACAATGATAGCTAACATACTGAAGCCACTTGAGCTGGACAGAAAGATCTTACTATGTTAACAGCCATCACATTGCATAGTGTGAAACTAAATAAATAAATGTATTTGGTTTTATATAACTGTTGTTCTGTGTACCTGAATGTACTAGTCCCAATGCACTAGGTCACTTATCTTACCCGGAACTACTACAGGGTGTATTTTTAATGACTGTGCAGTGTTTGAAAATATTGCAGGTCCAAGTTTTGTATTTACCCTCTGTAAAGTTCATGCAACATAATAGGTAAATACAAAACTTGGACCAACAATATTTTTAAACACTGCACAGTCATTAAAAAATACACCCTATACTTTCAAAGGGAAGCTTTTGTAGTCTTGTGACTAAACGCTTGCACGCTGCCAGCCTAGTGGTCTTGCGTTCAAATTCACATCGAAGGTGGATTGTTACAACTGACCTGGGTTCCCACCCTAAATTTGGTACTAGTAAATGTCTTCGGAAGTGAAGGCATCCAATTTGATATTGACAATATCACCCTTCAAGTATCGATTGGTCTATAAAAATATGGGTTTGGCATCACATGTCCAATACATCTTAATGTATAAAACAAATAGGTCTTTTACTTGACTACTACTTATCATATGCTCAATGTGCATTAAAAAGGCCCTTACTTAACCTACTTTTTAAAAATATCTTACCTCGAAGTATTAGTTCCAAACACATGACTGAAAGTTTCACCCTTCAAATCTGATGGCAAGACTGGGCGATCTGCCTAAACACACGCAAATAAAAACAATTTAAAAAAAAAATAATTTTCAGCAGAATACTTTACAAAAATAAGCTATGTATTCAAACTGTAACAGGTCTCTATAAATCTAGAAGCAGAGGACATGGTGGTTTCCTACCCTGATAGAGGGGTCCTAGAAGCAGGGAACGTACAGCCCACAATGATGTGACAATACACAGTTCAGTGGACCAGATATCAACAGGAATAAGTGGAAATGTCTGGCAATAGCGTTGGCCTCAAACCAGTGTAGATGTGGAAGCCAAGAGGAAACCTGACATGACCTACCAGATTCTGACATGACATACCAGTCTTCAAACCGAATAACCAGAAATACCAATCTTCATACTGAATAAGCTGACATACCAGCCTTCAGATTGAATAGCCTGACATGACATACCAGTCTTTGGACCAAATAACCTAACATGACATACCAGTCTTTGGACCAAATAACATGACATACCAGTCTTAGGACAGAATAACAGACATACCAGTCTTAGGACAGAATAGTCTTACATGACATACCAGTCTTTGGACCGAATAACATGACATACCAGTCTTTGGACCGAATAACATGACATACCAGTCTTTGGACCGAATAACATGACATACCAGTCTTTGGACCAGAATAACATGACATACCAGTCTTTGGATAGAATAACATGACATACCAGTCTTTGGACCGAATAACATGACATACCAGTCTTTGGACCAAATAACTGACATACCAGTCTTAGGACAGAATAGTCTGACATGACATACCAGTCTTCGAACCGAATAACATGACATCCCGGTCTTCAGATTGAATAACCTGACATACCAGTCTTTGGACCGAATAACCTGACATACCAGTATTCAGAGCGAATAGTTAAACATAACATACCAGTCTTTG
Organism: Cepaea nemoralis; assembly: GCA_014155875.1. NCBI lineage: Eukaryota > Metazoa > Mollusca > Gastropoda > Stylommatophora > Helicidae > Cepaea > Cepaea nemoralis. The sequence goes on along the minus strand of JACEFZ010006771.1, from coordinate 18,968 downwards.
GACTGAATAATCTGATATACTGGTATTTAGACCGAATAACCTGACATGATATACCAGTCTTTGGAACAAATAACATGATATACCAGTCTTTGGACCAAATAACCTGACATACCAGTCTTTGGACCGAATAACCTTATATACTGGTCTTTGGACCGAATAACCTGATATACCAGTTTTTGGACCAAATAACATGACACACCAATATTCAGATCCAATGACCTCACATACCAGTCTTCGGTCTGAAGAACCTGACATGACATGCCAAGCTTTAGGTTGAATAACCTCTCATGATACTACCTGGACATGCTTTTGCTTATACTTGTCTACTTCTATGCTGTTGTCACATTATTGAACAAAAGAAGCAGCGGCTGCAGCAGGATATAACAATATGAATTACAAACAATTAAGTATATTTAGCTCCTGCAAAAAGATGAGACACTCTAAACACAGACATATACCTTACAATGGACTCCATACAGATAAAACAGTGAAAATTATCCAAAACAAGAAACAATCAACACATATATAATAATGAAGTAATAAAATAAAAATATTATAGGATACAAAGGACAAATGATGATTTTTTGATTCTAAGAATCATTTTCAAGGACAGGACAACACAAAGAGATATAAAGAAACAAAAACAAAATGATAAAATAAATACAACTCCTTTGTTGTCAAGAAGGCACCAGAGTGGGGTTCAGTACAGTTCTGAAATGTGCTCTTATGCTACAAAGGTTGAGTACAGTTCAGCTGCCAAAGTGCCAGATAGGATATGTATGGCCAAAGGTGTGTAAAGAGTCAGATATGAATATATAGAGGGAAGACAGCAGAGTTATAAAGTTGCATCCACAACAGTTTTGATTCCAGCTGGCTGGATGCATGCCAGAGAGTTTATTAACTGGCTTTCAATTTAAAGCCTAATGAAGTTGTTAGAGAAGCAAGGCTTCAATGCAGTGACACATACATCATCGACTACATTATGGTCCGAAGAATTAAAATAGTTAGGGACAGGTTTGTCAGTTTTGATTAATATCTCTAAGGTGTTGCCTAAGGCGGTAGGCAAGGCGTCTGCCAGTCTTACCAATATACTTCATGTCACATCGTTTGCAGATGATATTAATGATGATGATATAACATATATTAGGTTGCGGGATTATGCATGTAAATAAATCTTTCAAGGAGAAGGTGTCTAGGGAGAATGTAATCACCAGTGTCTGAATAACGTGTGGGGATGTCATGCATTTTTACGGTGACATTAAATCTACCCACTGATGAAGTATATATGCGGAGGTAACTATGAACAAGGTGGTCACTAAGATTTTTGTTTCGGCAGAAATAATTTTCCCTTTTTCTCCAGTTCCACACATTAATTGTTGCAGAACTCTCTATTCCTGTGATAATTTTCCAGTAGTTGTGATATCATACATCAGATCCCTTTTACTGTGTCGTAAACTTAGCTTTGAAGCCCTACCCACTCTATCTTTCAGCACAGACCTACTAATGTAAATTATAACATTGCTTATGCATGAGTTGTCATTTAACTGTTTCATGGTCTCCTGGCACCCTCAGTCCAGCATGACAATCACTCAATGACAATGTAATCCACTATCTATCCCACTATTGATGTTGGCTTGGGTCTACATTTGTGTTAAGCAGTTGAAAAGCCCACATTAAGCTTAGGGAGGAGTTGAAGTTCTTAGTCTAGAACCAAATGTGTCACCTGGATTGTGCTCACTGATTTTATTTTTTATTTTTGCTCGCTCACTTTGAACTCAAGCGTAGTCCATGCACTCTATTTCTGGTAGTGCTGGACTGAATTTTGCGTGTGGATTAGCTGTTCCTATAAACAACATCCCTCACCATCAGGCGAACCCATTCTGACTTCAGAGGTACTTGTAATTTACGTCGCCAAGTCAAGGATGATGGGTCAACATTTTAGTCCAACTGTCTGGTGTAGGGGATGAACCCCTTACCTCGTTTCTTATCCATTCGGCCATGCTGACCTACACTGTGTTCAGATGATGTTAGTTTAGTATATACTTGATGGAATCTATCCATCTTGACTGACTAAGCAGAACTCTAGCACTGTTCAGATTGTGACCATACTTCACTTGGGATTGCTCAATGAACCCACCTTTATGCTGTGATCTATTGTATGCATTGTGAAATTAAAGTAACAAATGATAATACCCTGCAAGTGAAGAACCATAACTTACTGAATATCGGACTTCCAAATAATCTGCTTCGACTGGGACATCCAACTTGTCAAAAGCATAATTCTTTTTCACTTTCTGTTGAATAAAATTATGTGCATGCCTCAGATATGATATATGCATTATTACATTTAACATGGATCTAGACATCACAAATGAGATATAGTAATATTTACACATGTCGAAGAATTTCACCAACCATGTGTAAATTGATGTGTTCTCACTGTTATTTCCAAACCACTGTAACTCTTAATAAGGCCATAGTATTTCAAATTCTGAGACCTGATGATGCTTATGAGTCAATGTTCTTGAATTTTCATATCTGGTAGAATGTCAGTTGCAGGATTTACTGAGAAGGGGATCCGGGCACTTATGGACTGAATGGTTTGATGTGCAATGAGGACGATCCGTCGACTAACTAACCAGAATATCTGTATTTTGCCTTTTCTTGATCTTTGGTATTCTGAGACATTTTCTGATACATGTAACTTCAAATGTCCTGATTTTCTCTTCGAGTAATTGCAAAAGTGCCCATCACTCACATCCGTATATTGCCAAGGGACTGATGCAGATTCTCAAAAATGCTGCTTTCATTTGTTTGTTGGTTTTGCATGCTTTAAAACAGAATACTGTCAGCATTTTATGGCCAGATTCCATCTGACTTCATGTGAACGTACTTCATGTTGTTGATTATGGAGCCAAGATATTCAAAGTTTGTGACAGTTTCTTCAAAGTTTGTGACAGTTTCTTCAAAGTTGACTGATTTTTGGTTGATGGGTAGTTCTCTTTGCAGACATTTTAAAAAAAGTCGAGTAATAGATTTTGACCATCACTGTCTTTTGGCAGACAGGATAACTCTCTTTGCTTTATTTGAGAAGTCTGTCATCTGTATATCTGAGTTCTGGAACTGGATATTCACCACTTACTAATGGATCAAAATTGGTTTCTCATTACATTTTCTACATAGATGTTTAAGTATGGAGAGAGAATGCTGCTGTTTCAACAGCTACTGACAGCTGCTTGTTGTTCATGGTATACTGATTCAATTAACATAATTTTAAAATTTCTAACTTGAAGGCAGCCCAAGGTCTTAATGGTAATCTTCAGAACAAATGTGAATATCCCGGGAAGGCTAACCCACTAAACAAAAGCCCGCAGTAATTGGATGTGTCGATCGAAAGGATCAAATATCCCAGCACCGCTGTAAACTGGCATAGTACAACTACACCCAAAACAAAATAAATCGGACGAACACCAAAGATGAAGAAAAAAATTGTGAATATCAAAACTGTACTCTGTGCATATCTCAAAGATGGTTCTCAAGTAATGATGCTTCGTTTTTCTGCCCTGCCTGAAATCTACTTGTAGTTTTTGGCATTCATATTCTAACTAACTTCTAATGCCCATTTATGATTTGCAGGTTTGCTAGGAAGACATATTAGTATGATGGTAGTTTACATTTCCTTTCTTTTAAAAAAGGAGCTCACAGACCAGATATAGAAATAAATACCCCCTCTACTGTGTGTCCACCGTGACGAGGTAGAGGGCTTGTGCGTCCCAATGACCCCAAGAGCTATGCCGACGGTAGCACAGCTACTGGTAGGGCCACCCATGTCGGACAGGTCAAGGGAGAGGGACCAGACGAAGAGACACACAAACCTGCTGCCTTGTAGGTAGACTGGGGACAGTCAAAGGCTAGGGAAAGCACCCCGAATAAATGCTTGTCGAAATCGAATGTACTGAGCCATAGGCTTGACAAAGCAGTGCAACGTAACTTAATTCATGATGTCACAAATCAAAATTAATCGTTATGGTGCTAATCCCGCGAAGTCCCAACAGGCAGTGATAGTGCCGGGCCCCCTGCCTCGAGGGGGTCCACCCATGACTACTGGTGGTCACCTTCCCCTGTGCTGTGGAGTCAAGGCACAGAGGAGTAGGTTAAGAGCTATTGACCAAATACCCCGGACACTCAACACACTACAGTGGAATGCTGAAGGAGTTTACAAGAAGAAAGTCTCCCTAACACAGCGTCTTCATAAAGATAGAATAGATGTGGCATACATTCAAGAGACACACCTCAACGCCAATCACAAATTCTCAGTCAGAGGATATCAGGCCACACGTTTCGACCGCGAAGGACACAAAGGAGGCGTTCTAATACTTACACGAAATACAATACCTTGCAGCGAAGTATCTGTGATCTCTGACAACCAAATGGAAATTATAGGTGTTGATATAATGATAAAGGACATGAAAATAAGAATCTACAATCTGTATAGCCCAGCAGATAAAGACCTTACACTCTCAAACATGAAAATAACTGACACAAACTGCATTATTGTCGGAGACTTTAATAGCCGTTCAGAAAGATGGGGATACCCAGATACTGACAAAAGAGGGGATGAATTGGAGGACTGGGAAATAGACTCAAATCTCCATCTACTCAACAAAGCGGATGACACACCAAGCTTCTACTCCAGAAGATGGTTTACCACTTCTACTCCAGACTTAAATTTCTGCACAGGAGACATCCTCCACAAAATCGATCGTCATGTGCTGGACCAATTAGCAGGTAGTGACCACAGACCAATCAAGCTTGTAATGAATATGGAGTATGTTCCACAGGAGCAAAAGCCTTTGCCCCGCTGGAATTACAAACGAGCAGATTGGGACAGATTTGCCATACTATCAGACAAATATTGTGAAAACATAAATACACGATATGGCAACATGAAGCAAATGGTGGAAAGTCTAAACAGAGCGATAATACAGGCAGCCACTGAGTCTATTCCAAGAGGAGCAAGGAAAAATTACAAACCATACTGGACTGAAGAACTACAAAGTTTGGAGGACAAAGTTGAAGATGCCAGGAAGACAGCAGAGAGAGAACAAACAACTGAAGCGAACATCTCTCTCAAAGCCATCTCAGCAAAATATAAAAGAACAGTAAATCAAACAACAAGAGATTGTTGGAGGGAAAAAACATAAAACCTGAATTTTGACAGGGATGGAAACAAACTATGGAAACTAGTGAAAGCCATGAACAATGAAGGACCTAGAAACAAACAAATAACAAGGAAATGCCTTGCTTACAGGAAAAAAGGCTGCAAATGCACTAATGGAACACTATGCCAGTGCAAACCACATTGATATTACAACCGAACAGAAGAAAGCAATCAAAGACAAACAGATACATCATAGAAATACAGAGACGGCAGCAGAATATATGATGACAAATCTAACAATGAAAGAAATGGAACAGGCAATGAATACCCTAAAAAAGAAGAAATCACGAGGAAAGGATGGAATCACAAATGAAATGCTAATAGGACTAGGCACCAAGACAAAGTAGAAACTACTAGCAGTCCTAAATAACAGCTGGAAGAGAGGAATAGTCCCACAGGCATGGAAGGAAGCTATACTAATACCAGTCCCAAAGAAAGGAAAAGACCTGGAAGAACCAAATGGCTATCGACCTATCAGTCTACTTAGCTGTGTAGGAAAATTAATGGAACGCATTATCAATGGCAGGCTAACATGGCATCTGGAAGAAAACAAACTCTTAACACCACACCAAGCAGGATTCAGAAAGTACAGATCCACTGAAGATCAAATAACCTATATAGCTCAGTAAATAGAGGATGCCTTCCAAGAGAAAAAGCACACACTAGCGGTCTGGATAGATTTAGAAAAAGCATTTGATAAAGTATGGAAGGAAGGACTGAAAGTAAAACTGCAAAAAATGCATGTTTTTGGGAAAATGTACAGATGGATCAGCCACTACCTTGAGAACAGAACTGCCAGGACAAAAGTACAAGGACAAACAAGCAAAATGATGTTGTTGGAGCAAGGTGTCCCCCAAGGAGGAGTTCTTTCACCAACATTATTCCTAGCATATATAAATGACATCACGGAAAATTTTCCAGCCAGAGTACACACATCCTCCTTTGCAGATGACCTAGCCATATGGACATCTGAAGAATATATTAGTACAGCTAACAGCAGAATACAGCAAGCCTTATTAGCGCTAGAGGACTGGTCAAAATCATGGCTAGTGAAGATAAGTGAGGAGAAAACAACATGCACAGTGTTCTCCCTCTCAAATAAAACTCAGCAACCTAAGCTGGTATTGAATGGAAAAATATTGCGCCATCAAGAAAATCCAAACTATCTAGGAGTCACCTTTGATCGTCGCCTGACATGGAAGACACAGGTTGAGAAAAATCGAACAAGAGCAAGGCAGAGAATGGCAATCATGAAAAAGCTTGCTGGTACAACGTGGGGAGCAGATGAGAAAGTTCTCAAGAAGTTATATACTGGACGGGTGAGGCCAGTACTGGAATATGGCATTGCAGCTTGGGCAACAGCAGCTAAGTCAAACTTTAACAAAATAAGTAGAGTCCAAAACCAAGGAATGCGAATCATAACTGGAAGCCTGAAGACAACGCCTATTAATGAACTAGAAAAGATCACTTGTTTACAACCAATGCAGGACAGAAGAGATAGCAGAGCCCAGCAACAAGCTGAAAAATTTAGAAGATTGACAGACCACCCTATGTTTAACAGGTTTAATGGTTTTGGAAAGGGAAGACTGAAGCGTAGCAACTTTGTAGAAACTGCAAAACGAAAGATTAGGGCAGATCCCATACTTAACATATCAACAGTCAAGCCCATTTACAATGCACACAAGTTCCCAGCTTGGAGACAGCAGCAACTGCCTGAGATGATAGAAAACATTCCTGGTATTGAGAAAAAGAACACTCAGAATGAAACCGAAAGAAGAAAAATAACCCTAAATTACATAAAAGAACATTACCCAAGCAGCAATTGGACCCATGCATATACAGATTGATCAGCCAAAAATTCAATAGAAAATGGAGGAGGAGGAATACTCCTAAATTTAAAAAATGGAGTGAAAAAAAACAGTCAGTGGCAACTGGAAAATTTTCAAGTAACTTCAAAGCGGAGGTGGAGGCTTTGAAAACTGCAGCAGAAATGCTCTTCATGGAGGAAAATAAAGAGAAGCAAATAGTTATCTTCACAGATGCAAAGTCATCTGTCTCAATACTGAAGAGCAAAAACAGCACAGAACTAGCTGACCTAAGAGCAGCACTCCATGGTCTATGCCAGAAGTCCAAAAAAGTTGTAATACAGTGGATCCCATCACATTGCAGTATACCTGGAAATGAAGAGGCTGACAGACTAGCAAAAGAGGGCGGACGACTACCACAGCCTGACATAGACATAACCTATAATGAGGCAAAGAGGTTTATAAAAAGCACCTATAGAGCCAAATGGGAAACAGAGCATCCAGGCCACCAGAAGGATGATGAATATTACAAACTCGACCGAAGAGAACAAGTAGCAATCTTCAGACTCCGCACAGGACATAACAGGCTGAAACACCACTTGTTCAATAAACTAAAGATAGGAGATACTGATGAATGTAATTGTGGAACTGGTAAAATGACAGCTAAACATTTGCTGCAGGAGTGCCCAATATATGCAGAACAGAGAAAGATATTTTGGCCCACGCCTGCTTCATTTGAGGACAAGCTCTATGGAGATATCAACAAGCTCAAGTTGACTACAGCTTACTTTAACTACATTCAGGTTGACATTTAAAGGATGCATGAAGAAGTATTTAGACTGCCATACTTCATACCACAAGCATGTCGGTTACACAAGCCTCCCAGAGGCATGAAATGGAATATTGCTTGGATAGCAAATCCATTACGTGGAAAGTCCGAATCGAAAGCTCACTGTGTGGGCTTCATAAAAGGTGGAAAAAGTGTCCTAGTGGCACGAAATGGAATATTGCTTGGATAGCAAATCCATTACATGGAAAGTCCGAATCAAAAGCTCACTGTGTGCTTCATAAAAGGTGGAAAAAGTGTCCTAGTGGCACGAAACGGAATATTGCTCGGATAGCAAATCCATTACGCGGAAAGTCCGAATCGAAAGCTCACTGTGTGGATGTCATCTGCACACTGCATTCTTCTGGTTTCCGGAAGAACAGCCTATGGTGAACGGAAGGCCCAATATACTGAAGTGAGGCTAAGCAGCCATGTGCAGGACGTGACGATTCCTTGGGTGAGCCCAGTACCAGAGCGTGGTGTGTTGGCTCTGCAATTATGGAAGCCTCCTTGGATGGCGGGGAATGCCCATGGTCTGCCCCTGCCTTCCCTTGAGGGCTGACCAGGATGTCTTTGGCTGTTCTATATGGGCCAGCTAGGATGGGAGATAACACCACAACAGTGAGAGTCAAACGTCCTAAGAAACCCCCAGGAAGGATAACCCGGTCAACAAATGCCCGCAGAAGTTGGATGTGTCGGCCTAACGGTGCAAGAACGCAGCTCTGCTGTAAACAGGCACAACGCAATCACATCCGAAAAAAAAACTCCGGATGAACGAAGAAGAAGAAGAAATAAATACTAACTACAAATCAGACAGGAATAAAACTAACCACAGATGAGATTCATTCATTCAGTATCATGTCCTTTGCAGAACCTCGCTCCCATAACAACCATCTGGAAAACTTCTCGGTGATAAGCAAGATGTCCCACTTTTATACATCCATCTGGAGATCAGCTGCCACATCCTGCACCCATCTTCTCTTTGGCCTTCCTTTCCTGTCTTCCGAGTCATATACCCCTCTATTATTGTTTTCTCCAAACTTTCTTGATGTTTCAAATAGCCAAAATATTTCAATGTTCTTTGTTTTATCATCTTTAGTAGCCAACTTTCTTCAATATTCAGATCTTGTCGTATGGATGCATTTGATCTTTTCTGTATCCAGATATTCTTAGAACCCGTCTACATTAAAACACATTTACATTAAAAGGCATTTATGTGCTGTTCAGCTTGTTTAGTAAGTGTCCATCTCGCACAGATGACAGGGATACAGGAATAAATACTAACCACAGATCATATACGGGAATTAATTTTAACCTCTTATCAGATATAGGAATAAAGACTAACCTGGGGATAACTGATGCTATAATATCACACAATATCCATGACTATTTTAAGTATTTCAGCCAAATTCATTTATTCCCCTCATATGATATATAACTCTGCAGTATACACCCGAGGAGATGCAGGGAAATATGCTAGGCAATAAATTGTGCAACATATTGTTTGTGGCTTTTATGTTTTCATTCACTAAAGAAATACATTGTTTTGACATGACATCAGATAAAGGAGTCAATACTAACTACAGATCATGATCATCAAGTACCTGGCCAATAGAGTGGGTGATCATGCTCCACATCAACAGCATGTTCGTGTGTTGACTCCCTTCAGTGCAATGATCAATACTCAAGAATTTTCTCCCTGTCTTCATCTCTCTCTCTCTCTCTCTCTCCACAAATCTTTCCAGTTGTCAAAACATTTTTCAGTTGTCTTCTCATTATGTGACCCAAAAAATGAAGACTGCCTCTTTCTGATGTTTGTGATAAGTGTCTTTGTGATTTAGCCTCCCTCAAAATGTCCAGATTGTTTGTTTTGGCTGTCTAAAGAATTTTCAGCATTCTTCTATTAGGGACATTCATTTGAAACCCGTTCCAATGGCTTTATTACAAAAGCATGAAAGAAACATTAACAGGTGTGGTAGAATTAAACAAAGCATTCATTTTGAATGAATTATGCACCATGGGTTGGTCAGAAGAAGTCGCCGTTGGCATTCAGGCAAGCATCCCATTGCTTAGGTAGGCGGCGAATGCCATCCGCAAAAAAGGATTGTGGTTGCTCACTGAACCAAGTGTTTACCGCGTTCATTATGTCTGCATCTGCATGAAATCGCAGCCCCTTGAGAGCTTTTTTAAGAGATCCGAACAAATGAAAATCACATGGTGACAAATCAGTACTATAGGCTGGATGTTTAAGAATTTCCCACTTCTTCCTTGCTAATGTTTTCTGCACAATCTTTGCGACATGCGGATGAGCATTATCGTGCAACAAAATCACACCGCGAGAAAGCATGCCGGGTCGTTTATTCTTGATGGCTTTTTGCAGCTTGTCGAGTGTTTGCAAGCAGTGGATAAAGTTGATGTTGACACCAGGTTCTTTAAAGTCGGCCTACAATAGCCCTTCATGGTAAAAAAAAATGCGCTCAGCATAACCTTACCAGCGGAAACCTGTAACTTGAATTTTTTTGGCTTTTGGTGATCCAGTATGCTTCCATTGCATGCTCTCTCTTTTGCTGCTTGGCTCAAAGTGGTGACACCATGATTCATCGCCTGCCACTATGCAGAAGAGAAATGCATCACCATCCACTCTGTAATGCAGCAAGTGGTTCAAACACCATCCCATGTGTTCCTCTTTTTGGTGGTCGGTCAACATGTGGTACCCACTGTGAACACACCTTCCAATATTGCAGTTTCTTACGAACAACCTTTTGAATTGGCCCAATTGACACATCAAATTCTTTCGCTAGCAAACGTATGCTTCGACAACGGTTCATCTGTACTGCTGCATCAATTTTCGTGGTGGTTTTTTTTCTGTTGCAACAATATGCGCTTGACGCGGCCTTCGAAGATCTGTCGTGGACTGGCGTCCTTCCCGAAACATTCATGCCCAGTCTGTCACTGTTGTCTTCGACACACATTTGTACCATATGCTCCCTGCATTCTTCGATGAATGTCCACTGGTCGACATCTTTGCGGCACGAACGGATTTCAAATGAACGCCCCTTATATAAAACCACGTCTCCAAATTCTCTAGGGATTTTTTCGATTGTTTACTGATTGTCCTTTATTTAGAATTGGCTTTATATAACATACAAGAATCCTTTTTCTAACCTTCAACAACAAGGACTTATTGCACAAAATGTTCATTTGATAGAATGTAATTTTTGCTTGTCCTATTCTGTTCTTTATTTATGTAATGCATCTTCCATCTGATGCTATCCATGTGCCTAAATTTGTAAATTCCAGCACTTCCCCCAAAATATCATTTGCTTTACTTGTACATTTAGGCAGGAACTATTTCTTTGTTATCATCATGGCTGCTGTCTTATTATTATTCAAGCTAAGGCCAATTTTTTTCACTTTTTATAGCTATCATTTTCTCCAGTTCGTTCTAACTTGCTATCAAGACAGCATAATGCAAGTTATTTATAATATATCCACCAACCAGGATCCCTGGCATATTTTCTGTAGATCTCATTATATGTTCACATTACACTGCAAACAAATCAGAAGACATTACACATCCTTGTCTGACACCCTTCTAATATGCACTGAAGATGGGTGAAGAACCACAGATCACATACAGGAATAAATACTAACAACAGACTAGATATAGGAATAAATATTACTATAATCTTTCATCTTCATGCTTTTGCAGTGAAGCGTCACAGAGAGGAGGCAGATGTAATTTTCTGTGTTTTGTTGCTTGTAATAATGTCATACTTGATTTCTTCAATATCTCTTTTACTCTATTTAGCCAACTTTTCCTGTGTTTATCCTCTTATCTTGTATCCCTATATTCCCATGTAGAATGATCTAGCCGCTGGTTGATCTTGTTCCATTCTAACAAAATGTCCACACCATTTAATTCTCTGATGTTCTTTACAGTCACTTATAGGTGTCATTCCTACCCTTGTTTTCAGTTTCTCATTTGTCAATCACTTTTTTTGCAATTGTTTCTTATGCATCCCATCTCACATGATGTGAGTTTACGCCTGTGTTTTTCTAGAACTATCCATGCATGACATTGGTATCCTAGTTTCCAAAAGCGCTCGCTCTTAAACTTCCTGTGTGCTGACGCCAAAGTGGGGAGTTGAGTTGGACTTCAAAAAGTAATAGCAAACTACCGAATGAGAAATAGCCTAGAAAAGTAGCCTAGGGTTGACCACAATGTCCTGCAAAATACATGCAACGTTGATATCTGGATGTTTAAGAATAGGCGATATTTGTTGTTTGCTTCCTGTATTCTCATTTCTATTCCTCTTAGTCTTCCATCCTCTGTGAACACATTGTCCAGATACTTGTGCACTCAACTTATTGAGTTCCATTTATTTTTACATTTAATGCACTGGTTTTCGTCAAATTGTCATAAACTCTTGTTTTTTCTATGTTAATCTTGACATAGGGGCTGAGTGGTCTCAAGGTATGGTGTCTGCCTCGAGTGCTGGAGGTCCCGGGTTCAGGCCGCGGTGAGACCGGGATTTATTTAAAAATCCACCTGGACTTCCAGTAATAAAATTTCCCCTGGTCTCTGGGTAGTGAGGTCGGACGCCCGTGTGTATTGTTGCGCATGTAAAAAATTCCTTGGCAGTTGGAAATCAAAAAAGAGTAGCCTAACGGCGCTACCCTGGGCAAAATTTAGAGTTTAAAATCTAACCAAAGTATTTCAGGATCCTCGCCGATGCAACAGAGTTCGCGCATTGAGCTGAGTTTCTCCAGACTCAGGTTTAAGTTAGGAGGAAAACGGAGCACTTATGGGTTAAACCGTGTGCCGTGATGTTGATCCAATGACTAAACCAAACCAATCAAAATTATTACAGCAATTGTTATGGTGCTGGAGATGAACATTTTTCTAATGCAATAAACACTTGTCGTCTGCACACAGCAGCTTATTTAATCTCTCTAGTTGAGGATTTGCTTCTTCAGTAATCTTAGCCATATAGGAGATGAACAAAAGTGTTATTAAAACATTCTTGTCTGACGCTCAATGTTACTTGAAATCTGTCATTTTGGTGTGTGTTCTTACTGCACATTCACTGTTTTGGTATAGGTCCTATTGTTATCCACCAGCTGCCCAATTACACTATTCTTTCAGTGCTTTCCACCGCTTATTACTTCATATATGAAAGCCATACTTTGTTGTATTCCATAGATTTTTCACTCATCTGTCACAATGCAAAAATGGCATCAGTGCATCCTCCTCCTTTTTGAAAAACAAACTGTACACCACTTAGAAGCGGTTATATCTTGTATATTACTCTGTTCCAAAATTTGTGCAACAATTTTTCCAACATGGACAAGTACTGATATGCCTCTATACGTACTGCATTCATTTTTTGCTACCCTTCTTTCAGAAAGGTACAACCACAGCTCTTTGCCAAGATCATGGTATCCTCCTCTCTTGCCATGCCGCAGCAATGTAGATAATTAGGGGGAAACAGATCGAGATAAAAGAATACAAAAGGAAAGAAGAGCTTTCAAAGCACTAGGAACTTTGTGGTCAAAACCAAGTTTAGCATATTTAACTCCAATATTATATGGATCACAAACACGAAAATTGACAAACAGAATTACAAATGAACTGGACGTATAGACAAGACACTGACTTTTACCACAGAGTGGACACACAATAATATATTCACCATAGGGTATAAGTAACTTAAAATATTTACCATGGATCGAAACTCATCGATTCTGTGTTTTTCTGCAATCCTCTGAAATTCTTCATACACCAAGGGAAGTGTTACATCTTCTTCTAACTCCTGATTGGTTTTCAAATTGACACGCTGGCAAAGGAAACAAAGAAGAACACAAAACATCACAGCTTTTGTTGGGAGAAACACTAGTACTTCTTCTTCTGCGTTCATCCGGAGTGTTTTTTCAGACATAATTGTGGTGTGTCACATTATGCACCCTTGGGCCAAAACTCTTAGACCAACACATCTGACTTTAGCAGGCATTTTTTAATCAGGTTAACCGTTCTGGGGAAACACTAATACAGAGAGTGGAGGGTGAAATGATCATCATTCTGATGTTAGAACAATGCATCCAGGTACTGAGTTTGAGTCTGTCGAGAATGACATACTTAAAACCTGTAGAGGAAAGATTTATGGCTAATCCCAAACAGTCAGTATGTGTTATGAATGAATTACTTTTTTATTTTAATAGTTGCATATCCTTTACAGGATGTTGCAGTCCACACCAGCATTTTACTGCCGTTGATGTCTTGACAAGTTATTACGTTCAGTAGTTTGCCATTGCTTTCTGAACGACCGGCTCACATACCTTTCTGCTGCCGAATCTCGCGCAGCTGTGTTTATGTATGCGGGATTGTGAACAGCATCCTTAACTCCTTCGCCAGGGAGCTGGCTGAATGATTTCGCTACTTCCTAATGCCTCTTCAGAAATGTGAAGTTCCAGTACTTGTCTTGCACACCCCACTGATCTGAGTTTGGAGATGGGAAGTGACAGTAACAGTCCTTGCGGAGATGTGCTTTGGTACCAGATCAGTACAAGTGTCTACACCAACCTCGCTCTAACATTTTCTTCTTCGACCCTTTATCCTCCATTGGGCATAACCATTAATCAAAACAATCCATCTTATCTTTTGCTATCTCCTGCTGCTCCCTTTATGTCCTCCCAATATTATCTAATTATATTGTCTTCCGGTTTTCTCACCAAGTGTCCTATCCAGCGTCTTTTCCTCACCTCGCTAATCACTGGAATTTGTTTCATTCTCTCCATGAGCTCTACATTGGTGATTCCGTCATACCATTTTCCTTCCACCATTTCTGCACAACACCAATTAGTGAATGTTCGTAGCTAAATAATTTTCCTTTAGTTGTTCTCCGTGTCTCTGACCCATACAGTAGTACTGATTTAACATGAGATAAATTTGGGGCTTAAAAAAGTCAAAGTCGACTTCATTGCACCAGGTTTTATCCCATATGGCTCAGTCTTTTTCCGCAGCGCGGAAAGCGTCGCACAAAGCACAAACTTCACAGCGCCAGTGGCGACCCTCAGGAGTTTCAGAAAAAAATTCACTCGTGGACCGAAGGATGTGGCCCAGAATCGAACCCACAACCTTCAGAGCCCGAGTCAGATGGCGTAACCATTTCGCCACGGAGACTCCTGAATTTGGTGCTAACATCCTTCAAATTTCCGAATGCCTTGAAAAGCTCCTCTTTGGCTTCTGTATTACACCTTCTTTGATAAAGTGAGACATGACATGATAAGGATGCTTGAAGATCTACAAATTGATGGAAAAGACCTTAGACTTGTAAAAAACATATATTGGAAACCACAAGATGCCATCAGAATTGATAATGATGTAGGTTCATATCAGCCTATTTAAAGAGGTGTGAGAGGGATTTATAATGTCTCCAGATCTTTTTTCCCTGTACAGTGAAAATATTTTCGGAAATATAGAGGATAAGGAAGGAATCAACATTGGGGGATGATACATAAATAACATTAGATGTGCAGATGATAGTCTTGATTGCAGACAATGAACGGGACCTGCAACATTTAGTAGATGCGGTTGTTGCACAGTGAACAACTAGGGTTAGAATTGAATAATAAGAAGACACAGATTATAGTCATCACTGGGAAGAAGGAAACACCACAATGTGAGTAAATGGGCACATTCTTAAGCAAGTGAATAGGTACAGTTATCTCGGAACAGTCACAACATCTGATGGGAGATGCCTTGAAGAGATTAGAACAAGAATTGCCATGGCGAAGGTAGCCTTTTGCAAGATGAAAAACATACTGACCAATAAAAACAATATCAATTGAAACGAGAAAAAGAGTGTTGAAGTGCTACATAGGACCTGTATAACTTTTGTATGGATGTGAAGTGTGGACAATGAGCAGTCAAGCTGAAAAACAGCAATGAATACCATAGACAGAGAGAAAAACCAATGAACAAGTCCTTCAAGAAACAAATGAAGATCGTAAACTAATTTTTATGAGAAGAAATAACTTGGAGAACTTGGTGACAACTGGCAAGATCGAAGGGAAGAGACCAAGGGGAAGACCGAGAAGTAAATACCTGGATGGCTAGACCATGTGGCATGGTCGAGACAGGAACACGGAGCTGATCCATGACTCTGGTGATCGAGTGAGATGGCAAAAGATGTCCACCCACGCTTATCGGCATGGCACATGATGGACGGGTGGAAGTGAGGTTTCACCAAGGCAAACAGGTTGTCATATGCTTGGTTTAATCTCATTATCTTTGTCCTTCCACTCCAATAGATGCAAGCCCTAATCAGGGTTCAGGCTACCTAACCAAAAATGCATTAGTAAAAATTCACTTTTCCAGAGGATTCGCAGCCAACCATGTCACAAACTTCTCACCTTGACACGAGGCAAGACAAATATCCTTCGTTCTATGTTCTTGACGGTGACACAGCAACTAACATAGGCCTTGACACTCTCCACATAAACTTTACCAAACAGATAGACAGTTCCTGAAACACAATGTTATGATTTGAAATAAAGCAAATGTATTGAAAACAAGATAATCAATGTCACATTTGTTTACTAGAATCATCTTTATCAATATTAACACTCCAAGCTGTATGGAACTAAAGAGTAACTCCACAGATGATTGAATTTATTATTAAGAACTCGTCCGACAATCTATCAAAGACTGCAATGACAACAATAATTAGAAGTTTTTAAGAAATATTTCAGACGTCGTTTCAGAAGAATGTAAGCTATAACTTAATTTCTCAAATCACAATGTCTAATACTGAAGAGCAAAACCTGTGCAGAATCAGCACACATAACAGCAGTACATCATGAACAATGTCTGAGATTCAAAATGGGTGTAAACCAAAAGATCCGGTCTCATAGTCAAACTGGTCTGATACAGACATTATAAGATTTATAGAACACAATTATGAAAAACACAGGATGTTGCAGCATCTAGCCTCCATAAGCAAACAAATATATACACAAAACACAACATATAATCACAGAGAAGACCCTCCATTGACTACATTAATACGTAAGTAAGGGATGAGAAGAATGAAAAGCTGAAAAAATGAGAACAGTGAAGAGAAAATGATAATTTGACAAAAATTGTGCTACTTATCTCAGCTTGATATGGACAATATGGGGAATTCCCCACTGGTTGAGAACCACTGTATTAGAACATAATGATAATAGGAATGGGTACACAAGACAGCAGTAGTTTACCAGGCTGATGGTAAGGATCCTCGTAAGCATCCAACCAGTAGAATTTCAGCACCTGTTCCCCAGTGGCACTGCTGGTCAGAGGAAGTTTGGACGAGTCCACTTGAATGTCTACAGGAGCGTCTGACTGACCTGTGCTTCCAGCATTTT
The DNA here is from genome assembly GCA_014155875.1 of Cepaea nemoralis. Taxonomy (NCBI): domain Eukaryota; kingdom Metazoa; phylum Mollusca; class Gastropoda; order Stylommatophora; family Helicidae; genus Cepaea; species Cepaea nemoralis. Next base: position 1,708 of record JACEFZ010006771.1, on the reverse strand, counting down.
CCCATCCTACAGTCAATGTGTCTTCGCTGTAGGTAGAGAAGTAATGTCACCTTATTGTGAATGTTTAAACAATATTATCAAGCATTTAATCTCCCAAAAAGTATGCATATTTAATCATAGTAATTTGATCACTTTATCCCTACAAATTTGAATGCCTTACAACACCATTCCAAAATGTATTTTTTAAATGTTGCATATCCCTTGCAGGACGTTGCAATCAACACCAGCATTTTTCAGCTGCTGTTGATGTACACGGCAAATTTTACGTTCAGTAGTTTGCCATTGCTTTCTGAACGACCGGCTCCCTTACCAACACGACGCGACACGGTCTGCTCCAAAATGTTGCAGACAGTATATAAATAATTACCCTTTTTTCATTGAGCATATGGTGCCAAAACCATATTTTAAAAAGCAATCGGTACTCGGTGGGCAAAATTCTGTTGCCTTTACGCCCCAAGACTTTCTGGTACCAAGGTTAGGCTGCGTTACCAGAGAGCAAAGGTTGATTGTTTAAAATATGATTCCCTTGTTGGTTAATTGCTTAAAATTTGATACACTCGATGCAGATCAATCCCTTGACCGCCGGGCCAGCACTACATTACTGCAGCTCCAATTTTTAAACCCCAAACATTGTGCAAATGTAAACACTATTTTGAACACAGTTCAGCTGAGTCCAGAAGTGATAACCCAGCAATCAGGACATTCCTGTACATGCTGTCATCTGCAACAGCCAGTGAAGAGTCAGTCCCAATATTAATGGTACCAGTAGCAATCTGACGCTATGCCATTCTGTTAACTTGCTCATTTCCCACCATACCAGAAAGTCATCAGGTAAAAATCCAAGAGATGCTCTCTATTTTTGATTGGTGAATGGAAGCCTGCCCCGTTGCCTGAAGCATACCTGTCTTCACCTTTCTCAACATACTTTTGGAGTCTTAGAATTTCGACATGAGTCTTCCAGCCAGTGGAACGCTGCGGTGACTGCCTCAACCTTTCTCAGACTAGAGCTCTCGTCGCTTCAGAGGTCACAGATCGTGAGAGGTGTATGGATATTTTGCCTTGGCCGTGCGCGTACGGGGGAATAAACAGGCTGATAGGCTAGCAGGGAAGGCACTTCTTGGTGGAATTTTGCCTGCGGACAAGGGGAGGTTGTCGTGCGCTTGTGGGAATGGGGCCAAACGTTTGGCCCCATTCCCACAAGCGCACGACAACCTCCCCTTGTTTCCCCAGGCAAAATTTCCCCAAGAAGTGCCTTCCCTGTAGCCTATCAGCCTTTATTCCCCCGTAAAGCGCACGGCCAAAGGGAAAATATCCATACACCTCTCACGATCTGTGGGCCTCTGAAGCGACGAGAGCTCTAGTCGGAGAAAGGTTGAGGCAGTCACCGCAGCGTTCCACTGGTGGGAAAACTCATGTCGAAAATTTTAAGACTCCAAAAATATGTTGAGAAAGGTGAAGACAGGGATGCTTCAGGGAACGGGGGAGGCTTCCATTCACCTCAAAAATAGAGAGCATCTCTTGGATTTTTTCCTGATGACTTTCTGGTATGGTGGGAAAAGAGCAAGTTAACAGAATGGCATAGCGTCAGATTGCTACTGGTACCATTAAAATTGGGACTGACTCTTCACTGGCTGTTGCAGATGACAGCATGTACAGGAAAGTCCTGATTCTGGGATCACTTCTGGACTCAGCTGAACTGTGTTCAAAA
>JACEFZ010006770.1:0-32079 GCA_014155875.1 Cepaea nemoralis | reverse complement strand
GTAAAATTAAGCCCAAATTTAAGGAAAGGAAATTTTTATAAATTTTTTGAAAAAAAAAACTAATTACAACCTAAGATTACCTTTCATAGCCCATCAGTATTCTGCCTTTAAAATGTCCCAATCTTTAACTTGACATCTTGACATTAGGCAGTGGGTAACGATAAGTAGAAACGGACATGAATTGCCCCAGAAGCCGCACCAGTGCGCATTTGGCGCAAGGCGCTCCATCGGGTCTACCCGAAAGAAAAGACCTATATCTAATCGCTCTATGAAAAGATCGTGTTATGAAAGTAACCCAAAGAACTATCTTTCATGGTGATTGAGCGAACAAGAGAACTGAGAGCTCCCGAAAGCTGTTTCCCCCTGTTTACCCACAATAAAAGAAGGCATGAGGACATGAGCCATTGGCGTTTCGCCACAGAGACAACAGTGGAAGATAAACTCTATGGACCGCTGAGTGAACTAAAAAAGACTGTTAGATTCATACAAGAGACAACATTGCAGTTATAGACATATTTCAAGCGAACGAAAGAAGAAGAAGAAGAAGAAGAAGAAGAAGAAGAAGAAGAAGAAGAAGAAGAAGAAGAAGAAGAAGAAGAAGAAGAAGAAGAAGAAGAAGAAGAAGAAGAAGAAGAAGAAGAAGAAGAAGCAGCAGAAGCAGAAGAAGAAGAAGAAGAAGAAGAAGAAGAAGAAGAAGAAGAAGAAGAAGAAGAAGAAGAAGAAGAAGAAGAAGAAGAAGAAGAAGAAGAAGAAAAAGAAGAAGAAGAAGAAGAAGAGAAGAAGAAGAAGAAGAAGAAGAAGAAGAAGTGTCAAACAAACACAATTCCTCACAATCGTTACCATCAAATCAGGTTACATCAGGTTACTACTCTATTCGCATGTCTTCTCGTCTTATTCGCAATTCTATATTCTATGTAATAACATTCCTGGTTGCTCCTTAACCACTTTTTATATTTTTTTCCTTTCTTGTCTTTTACAGCTTTCTTTACCTCTGCGTTCCACAAACTTGTTATTATCTTTATCAGTGCTTTGCGTGTTTTCGTGGTTTCACATGTTATTTTTCAGCATTTAAAATGCTTGCTTTGAACCCCATTATTCTTCCACTGTTTTTCTTTCTATAGGTCATTTTACACAGATTTCAGTTTGTTCTTTCTCTTAAGTTTTCCTCACTGCCTCGTCTTTGAGGTTGTTTTAAGTTTACTGATTCGCATGGCATTTGCTTTCTTTTTCTGTTGGTTCTTATTGTGGCAACAACTGCTTTATGATCTGTGTTTTTACTTAAGTTGGGCACTGTCCTTGCATCTAATATATTTCTCTTTCTGTTATTTCTTGTTAATATAAAATCAATTTGGTTTTTGATATCTAGATCGTTCCAATTATACCAGGTGTATATGTGTAAGTCTTTGTGTTTATAGAATGTGTTTGTTATATAGAAGTCATGCTGGCTGCATAGCTCTATCAGTCTACTTCCGTTATCATTTCTTGCATTATGTTGGTCCCCAAAGCCTCCAAGATGTTTTTCTATGCCCACTATATTATGTCCTAGTCTTATCGTCATTGCACTCCGGACAGGTCCATAGGTGCTCAGATCCTCCCCCCAGCATATGCATCAGCGTCCGGTGGCTAATAGTGCCAGTACTGTGTTGGTTGACGAGGCTCCTCGTTTTCCCGATATACCTCTCGCGTCTGGCCGTGCCAATTCTTACTCCCAAGTCTCTCATCCTGGACAACGATGTGGATTCACTGACGTCAAAGTCCTCTGTTCTCGACATCTCTTTAAGGATGTTAATAACATCGGCGCGATCCATGGGCTGGCCATCTGCAGGGGATGCAGAGCCAACCAGTTTATCAGCTCATTCATTTCCCTCGACTCCAGCATGTCCCGGGACGAAGATGAAGGTCACCCTACGAACAACGGACTTCCGCAGCGAATCAGTCCACTGTCTACGCACAGATGCTGCATCGACCTTCCGAATCATGCTCATTGAATCACTTAGTACACACACGTTGGTATCATCATCATCATCATCATCTTCCACTTCTGCCGTCAAGCGTCGTAGGGAGGAATAATTTGCGTTCCAACGACAGGTGATCGGCTCTGGATAGTGTCATTCCGTGTGGTTGTACAATGTCTCTGATGTCGTCAATCCATTTTCTTCTTGGACGTCCTCGTGGTCTCGTCGCAGATGATCTTTGATGTAAGGCCAGTGATGGTAGTTGCTGATGTTGCATTCTAACAACATGGCCAAACCACTTGATCTTCTGTCTTTCAATAAATGTGGCACAAGGTGTTGATCCCACAGTCTGTCTGATAGTAACATTTCTTACTCGGTCTCGGATTGTTAAGTTGGCAGCTCTCCTCAGGCATCTCATTTCGCAGGTGTTGATTTTGCGAAGGTGTAATTTGGATAAAGTCCAGGTTTGCAGATTGGTAGCATAGGGTTGGTGTGAATATGCTGTTTATTATCTGTCGTTTTGCGGACATGGGTATGTTTGGATGTTTCAGTAAGGGTGACAGTTGATATGTAAGTGCACTAGCTTTTTGACATCTGATTTCAATTTCTCTGTCTAATCTGCCATCTTCTGTGATCATACTTCCAAGGTATTTGAATTCTTTAACTTGTTTCAGAGGTGTGTTATTTATCTGTATACTTAGTGGGCCTGGCGATCTGCTAACTTGCATTACTTCGGTTTTGGCTGTGTTTATACTCATATTGTATCTGCTGCAGGTTGAACTCAGATTAGTAATATGATTTTGTAGTCTGCCCTCGTCGCTGTAAAACAGGCACTGATCATCTGCAAATAGAAGTTCATTTATTCCCTGTGGGTCAGTTGTTTCATCTGGAGTAAAGAGTTCTAAATTTTCTGAATCTGGTCTGTCGAGACTTGCTTCTTTGGAAATTCTGTCCATGTAGATATTGAATAGCAGGGGAGAGAGCACACATCCCTGTCTCACTCCTGTATTGACTGTGAACATATCTGATATACCTTCCTGTGTTCTTACTGCACTTTGGCTCGAGTGGTACATGGCTATGATGTTTTCTAGCAGTTGGCCTTCTATCCCATAGTCTTCAAGGATGGTCCATAATTTGTATCTGTCTACTCTATCAAAAGCCTTTTCCTGATCTACAAACACAATATTCTGCTGGTCACTAAATTCGATAGTTTTTTCACAAATTTGTCTAAGTGTAAATAATGCATCAGTGCAACTTTTACCTTTCCGAAAACCGAATTGTGCTTTGCTTAACTGTTGTTCAACTATTGGTCTAGCTGTTTGTTCCAAAAGTTTTGCATACATTTTCCCTATATGGCTCAGGAGTGATATACCTCTGTATGTTTCGCACTCTCTCATATTGCCTTTCTTTTTCCATATTGGTAATATTATTGCCTGTTGCCAATCATCTGGAACTTTTCTTTCTTCCCATGCTGTATTAAAAAGTCTTGTTAGCCATTTAACTCCTGTTTCCCCACAGGCCTGAATAGCTTCTGTGGTTATTCCATCTGGACCTGGTGATTTGTTTTTAGGACTTTTCTGTATAACTGCTTTGACTTCTGCAGGTATGAAATTTGGTTCTTGCTGTCCCTGGCGTTTAGGCACAAAAGTGAGGTTTCCTATGTTATCTGTGGGGTTAAGTAATTCTTGAAAGTATTCTGCCCACCTTGCTAGTCTTTGTTGTGGATTAAATATTGGCATACCTCTTTTGCTGTTTATGATGGTGGTTGGGTTGTAACATGCATCTCTGTTTCTAATTGTGGTGACACGTTTATAAAATTCTCTTGGGCAGTCTTTGCTAAGGGTCGCCATCTGTTCACCGTATATTCTCCAGGATTCATCTTTAGATGCTCTAATTGTTCGTTTGGCATTACGTCGTGCTATTCTATAAGTAATATAGTCCTGTTCAGATTTAGTTGTGATCCACTTTTTGAATGCTACCTTCTTTTTGAATATGCTATCTTTAACTTCGTTGTTCCACCAGGCTGTTCTGAATCTTTTGTCCTGCCCTACTTTCTTTGTTCCACATTTATTTTCAGTGTGTCGAGCATGGCAGCCTTGAAACATGTCCATTCCTTATCTACGCTTGAGTGGTCATCAGGGATGTTCTTATGTAGGTTTTGGATTTCTTGATTGAAGTCGTCTTTAACCATATTTTCCTGCAGCCTCCTATAATTGATGACATGTGTTGTTACCTTTTTGTTTCTTATTTTCCTGTGTGGTGAAATCTTCTTTATTATGACTGGCTTGTGATCAGTATCAACATCTGTATTTGGGAGTGCTCTTGAATCTAATAGTAGCCTTCTGTCTGATTTCCTAATTAGAATAAAGTCAATTTGGGATGCTTGGTTTATGTCATTCCATTTATACCAGGTTTTGGTGTGGCTACGACGATGTTGAAAAAAACTATTTGTTATTATTAGTCCATGTTCCGAACATATGTTGAGTAGATGTTGACCATTGCTGTTACAATCAGTCTCTGTGTCGCTGAATGGCCCCATGCAATCCTCCCACGGTGTTCTTCGTGTGCCTATTCGTCCGTTAAAATCACCCATCACAACTAGTTCATCTGTCTCCTTGACATTATTTAACGTGTCTGCAAGTTTATCAAAATATTCGTCTTTGTCTTCGTCGCTGTAAGTGTCATTACATGGGGCGTATGTTTGTATAAAAGTTGTTGTTCTATTTCCTTCTTTGATCTGTACTAGTATTATCCTTTCTGATATAAATTTAGTGTTGATAATTGCTTTCGCTTTGTCTGGATGCAACAAAAAAACCCACTCCATGTTTAGCTGTAGCTCGCTGGTCGACGCCACTCCATATAAGGACGTAACCTTCGTGTGTTTGTTTCGTGTTCTGCCCCTTTTTCCTAGTGTCTGCGAGTCCTAATAATTGAATATTTGATTGTTTCATAAACTCTACGAGAGCTGGTTCCTTATATCCTAGACCTGTAACATTCCAAGTTGCAAAAATCTCTTTTCTATTTGAAGTGTGTCGAAATTTAGCAGTTGTCGTCGTTAGTCGCTTGTTGTGTCGCTTCGGTGTGTAGTTTCCGGCGTGAACGCTGATAGAGCTGCGTTTTTCTCTCAATTTCCTCCATAATTCTCGAGCAATAGTTCTTGAACACGTTGGTATAATGGTGTGATTCTAGCCATATGAAAGCCTGTGTTACTGCCATCACTTCCATCGTCATGCTGCTCGTGGTCATGGAGTGGGCACCACTGGATTCTTGAACGGTTCGGCCCGCTGAACGGGCTGTAAATGCCCACGCACTTCTCTGCTGCTTTACAGCAGATCCATCTGTATAGATGAACACTTCGGGGTTGTAACTATGATGTTGTCCTGCTTCTCTATTTAATTTAGCACGTCATGGATGTCTTCGTAGAATACCTCGCATTCTTGCTCATTAGTGTTTGTATTACATGGTGTGCATATTTGTACATTTGTTGTAATTGTTTGTTCTGTTATTCTCACTGTTATGATTCTTTCTGATATATATTTTATTTCTAGTATTCCTCTTGCTAACCGTGGTTCAATGACTATTCCCACACCGCGTATTGCCTTTCTTGCTGTTCCACTCCAGAATAGTCAAACGTTTAACTGTGGTGGATCTCCTTGCATCCTCTACCCTTTATTCTGGTGTCCGCTATTCCCATCAGTACAATTTTCCTCTGGATCCTATCAATGATCGAAATATAACCTTTAATTTTCATATTCACGCGCTCGCTAAACAAATATTTTTTTAAAAAAAACATTTACCAACTTTCAAACATTAAAAATGTGCTTGATGAGAACACAAGAAAGACATTACATACTTTCCACATACAAACACATAATGATTATTGCTTCACAATATGGGATGGAGTTCCAAATAATTTTTTTTAAACGCCTTTATTCACTCCAGAAAAGGGAGGTGTGTTTAATTAATGGTAATAAGCTTACCGACAATTCTAACCTACATGAACGTCTTCAATTACTGCCATTCCATAAAGGCTTACTTTTTAATAAGGCCAAACTAATTCACAAAATCCTTTTTCAAAATACTCCACATTACCTTTGGTCACTGTTCAATTTAACGAAAGATATAGCGAAAGGCTAATTCATGTCCCTGAACTTACGATAGTCTTAAACAAAACAAACTTAGCATACTCTGCCTCTCAGTCGTGGAACAATCTTCCGCAAGAAATCAAAGACACCACCAATCCCTGTACATGCAGTCGCAACCTGTTTCAACACTATCTCAGTACATACAATATGCACACACACCCCCCCCCCCCCCCCCTTTTAAACAAACAAAAAATAGTAAACATTATCTCATACGACAACTAGTTATAATATACATTCCCATCTGTCTGGTACGTTACACATACCTTAGGTATTTATATTGGCCATGTTAAAAAATGCTTCAGGTAGTAGTCATGTAATATTGATTATTTTCCATGGGTTTTAATGCATATTATTCTGCTCTGTCTACGATTAGCTTCATAAGTGATGTATGAATTAAATAACGTATGAGAGGAAAGATATAAGAAGGGCAGAATGTCAGAATCTATCTATCTATCTATCTATCTATCTATCTATCTATCTATCTATCTATCTATCTATCTATCTATCTATCTATCTATCTATCTGTCTGTCTATCTATCTATCTATCTATCTATCTATCTATCTATCTATCAATCAATCTATCTATCTATCTATCTATCTATCTATCTGTCTGTCTGTCTGTCTGTCTGTCTGTCTGTCTGTCTGTCTGTCAAATCAAATCAAATCAACTTTATTTTAAAAGGGTCACAAATTGGGCACGCAGGCCCGTCTTACATTCGGCCCTTCAATCACTCATCTTTCGTTCATCAAGAGCATTATACATTCACATAGGAAGAAAAAAAACATTGTGAAATGAATGTTGTAAACATAAATAAGACAAATTACCATGTTATGAGGCCCATCTCCCACCTACCCAACACATCACCACACCCACACACACACACACCTACCCACACACACACACACCCAGGGACACATACCCCCACGAGCCGACCCATCCCCCTTCCGCACATGCCTCACTCACACACACTGCCCTCACCTGATTCCCCCAACCCAAACACACTCGCCACCCACACAAACATCCCCCACCAACCCACACATCCCGCGCCCACCCACATACACATCCTAATCTAACCATCCCCCACCCACACATCCTCCCCACACCCACACCTCCAACCACCCATCCCCCAACCACACCTCCATAGACCACATATTCAACACCCACGCACACACATCCCCCACCAACCCACACATCGCACATCCACTCACATATCCCCAAACCATACACACACATCCCCACCAACTGACATCTCCCTACCCACACACATACAAACACACACACACACACATCTCCCTAACCACCTATACATCCTCAATCCACTAACACACACACACCCCACCACACACATACATCCTCCACCCAGCCACACATACCCTAACCCACATCCCCCACCACACACATCCCCCACCCGCACATCACACACATCCCCTACCACACAATATTCCCAACCCACGCACCACACACACACATATCCCTCACCCACACATCCCACACTAACATACCACCACACATCCCCCACCTACACACCACACAATATACCCCACCCACATACCACGCAATATCCCCACACTCCCAAACACAGATACCCTCACCCACCAACCCCGCATATACCACCACCCACACACACATCCCCCACCCACACACCACACACATATCCCCAACCAACACACCACACACCTCTCCCCACCCACACACACATTCCCCACCCATCCACCAACACACACTCACTCAGACACCCTCCACGATGCACCCACACAATCCCACCTACCCACCCACCCCCAACCAAACACCTCTAGATCATACATACCCCACCCACACACATCCTCCACCCACTCACGCATCCCGCCCCGACACATACACATCCCTCACCCACCTACACATCCCTAAGCCACTCACACACCCCCACCCACACATTCCCCATCCATGCACACATCCCCACCGATACACCCCACCATCCACACATGATTCCTACAACTATCACACATTCCCTACTCATCCATACATATCCCCCATCCAAACACACATCCCCGCACTCATCACACACATCCCCCACCCACACCCACCCACCACAAACATACCCCCACCCACACACCATGCACATATCCCCCACCAAAACACCACACACATATCCCAAACCCACACACCATACACTTCTCCACACCCGCCCTTACATCCCCGATCCACACACACACATCCCCTATCCACACAACCCCGCCACCTACACATACTTCCCCCAAACCATCCATACATCTCCACCCACCACACACACACATCCTTCGCACTCGTCCCATACACACATCCTCCACTCATACACACATCCCCCATACCTATTCCTGCACCCCTACTTTCACCCCCACACATCCATCCACACATCCCACCAACACCCACAAATCTCACTACCCACCAACACCCACATACCCCAAACCATATAAAAATTAAGTTGATTTGATTTGATTTGATTTCTATCTATCTATCTATCTATCTATCTATCTATCTATCTATCTATCTATCTATCTATCTATCTATCTATCTATCTATCTATCTATCTATCTGTCTGTCTGTCTGTCTGTCTGTCTGGCGAACGGGCGGGCGGTCGGTCGGTCGGTCGTTCGGTCGGTCGGTCTATCTCTGTCTGTCGGTCTGTCTGTCTGTCTGTCTGTATCTCTGTCTGTCTGTCTGTCAGTCCATCTGACTGTCTGCTTCTCTTCTCTCAATTTCTCTAGTTGTATGTGCGTGAGAGAGAGACACACAGAGAGAGAGAGAGAGAGAGAGAGAGAGAGAGAGAGAGAGAGAGAGAGAGCGAGAGAGAGAGAGAGAGAGAGTTTTAATGAACAGTTTAAATGCAGTTATAGTTATTTCCGAACAGACAACTAACTTAAATAAATTAAAGACCCCTGTGTCATGTCTTCAGACTTATTTCTAGCATGCAGACTCGGGCGAGAGAGTGAGGTTGACGAATTGCGCAACTTTTCCTCACTTTAATCCAAGTCATCGCGCAAGTCATTCTTCATCCAACGTCATATATCACCTTCAAGCCCTGTGGCGATGGGCGAGCGGCGATGCGGCAGGCGTGGGTACGCTGGCAGCCGTAGTCGCAGATCTGCACACAGGCGGCTCAGGCCATATGGTCGTCTTCTACTGACCGGAGCAGCAGTGGGATTCGGCAGCCCCCTGAGCGACTGAGCAGCCCTCTATAGGAACACACTGCTCACCTCCATAGCATGAGGAAACGGCTAGAAAAGGTGCCCTAAACATTGTCTGCTCCATCACTACCTAACCAGCTAGCCGCGGTTGGTGGGTACCCTAACTGCGGTCGACATACAAACAAAGATAAAACAAGCAAAGCTAAAAGAGTAAACCATATTCCCTTAACAATTGGAACTTGGAATGTACGCACCCTACTTGACAGAAACGGCGCGTCGGGTCCAGAGAGACGAACAGCACTGATTGGGAGAGAGCTGGGCAGGTACAACATTGACATTGCAGCCTTGAGCGAGACACGACTTGCAGAAGAAGGCCAAATCTGTGAAATAGGTGCCGGCTACACATTTTTCTGGAGTGGAAGGAAAAGCGAGGAAAGACGCCAATCCGGTGTGGGATTTGCCATTAAGTCAGCCCTGGTCGGCAAATTAGCTGGATTTCCAAAGGCTATAAACGACAGGCTTATGACCATGAAGTTGCCCCTGCTGAATGGAAGGAAGCATGCAACCATTGTGAGTGTCTACGCACTGTAACAGAGCACCATCTCTGTTAGGGAGTTAATGAGTTAATAGATGGTGTGCAAAAACAAGGGGAAATAGGTTTGTGCACGCGTGAGCACCACTAGTTATGTATCTAGGGCTGCTCACGCGTTGACGTAGACTAGAGAGGTAGTTTCATCCATGTAAGATTCTACAGTTTTGATACGAATAAACTCAGATTGATTTTATGGTTTGACTTTGTCATTTATAGTCACCATCGGCTTGTGTTGCGGTATGCAGTTGTTTTGTTGTCCTCCCGCACTGTTAGAGGATAGCAAATTGGTGCCTTAGACGCGAGGATCTCAAATTCTTAGGTTGTCGCGGCCTACAAGAAGTATCAAGTTCAGTGGGAACTTTACGGAGAATGTATTGCAAACAACTGCGGCTACACTCAAAGGCACTTACTGAGCGCGTTTAAAAAACATGGCGTGTTCTGCAACTTTTACGAAAGTCACGCTATAGACTGTTTTCAAGAGGCTGTCCAGAGCCGCTGATCGTTATCGCAAATTCTCAAGAGGCTGTCCAGAGCCGCTGATCGTTATCGCACATTCTCAAGAGGCTGTCCAGAGCCGCTGATCGTTATCACAAATTCTCAAGAGGCTGTCCAGGGCCGCTGGCTGATCGTTATCGCAAATTCTTAAGAGGCTGTTCGGAGCCGCTGATCGTTATCGCAAATTCTCAAGAGGCTGTCCAGGGCCGCCAACAGAAGCGAACTCCAAACTGCGAGTTTTCATTGATGCACGTTTGAGATATACTAAGGAACAGACGCAATCAAAATCACTGTCAAATATATGCTCAAACTGAGGAGATGGCATAGAAAATCCGCTTAAGTTCACATTCAAACTCAGTCAATTTTTGCAGCTAATAACGCTTTGATGATGAAAAACTGTTGCATGATATGCGATCCAACCACATTGGGCCCTCGGACGCGGGTGGGGCATAATGGTTGCCGACCCTGCTGAAGAGGATAGCCTACTTGATCGCATTGTTTAATTGACCAGGGGTGAAGCCACAGTTCAGAGGTGCCCGACCAGGGGTGAAGCCACAGTTCAGAGGTGCCCGACCAGTGGTGAAGCCACAGTTCAGAGGTGCCCGACCAGGGGTGAAGCCACAGTTCAGAGGTGCCCGACCAGGGGTGAAGCCACAGTTCAGAGGTGCCCGACCAGGGGTGAAGCCACAGTTCAGAGGTGCCCGACCAGGGGTGAAGCCACAGTTCAGAGGTGCCTGACCAGGGGTGAAGCCATCACGCGGGTGAAGCCAGATCCTGAATCCAAAGATTTTACAGGACGAAAAACAGAAGTAATTGTTACGCCCCTCGTTTGAGAGAACTTTGCAAGGACAGGACACCAGTCAAGTACAGTTTGAATACGCCTTGCGTTGTGAGTTGTATCCTTACCTAAAAAGGTATATTAATTATAGATAACTATATTGTAATTGTGAAATTTGTTTATATTAAGTGAAGTTATATAACAAAAATATTTCAGCATGGCAGAGGAAGAGGTTTTGTTGACACAAGTTTTAGGTGGAGTGGGTAGAGCAATAGGCAGACACAACACAGCAATAAAGCAGCAAGAAGTAGGTACAGAGATGGAAAAATTCAGTGGGCAGGCGAGAGATTTCAAGAAATGGATGACCTCGGTGGAGAAACATGCATTTTTGGTAGGAGCGACAGACGAGGAGAAGATAAAAATTGCTTACCAGGCCACAGTAACACCAGTTTCGGATCATATTAGGAGGAAATTAGAGGCAGGAACAGATGAGACGTGGGAACATTTCAAGGACGATTTGGCCCGTAAGTACGCTGAGATCACAAATCCCCAGCACGCATTTTCAGTGTTAAGACAATCCAAGCAGAACACTGGAGAAACTGTGCAATTATTTAGTGACAGGTTGATTAACCTAGCTGAGGAGGCAATTCTGAGACAGAACGTACAAGGGGAAGAGGTAGAAAGGATGTTGGTCGGAATTTTTGTAGACGGTATAAAGTCGGATGGACTGAAGTTTAAATTAATGAGAGAAAACCCTGCGAGGTTATCACAGGCTGTAGATATAGCTGTACAGGAAGAGAGTTTGAGAAGAAGATTTAGACTAAGGGTAGGACGAGAGATAGAAAGTAATAGGGAAGAGAGAATTGAGGAACCTATGGAGATAGGACAAGCGAGGTACAGATGGAGAAGACGGGGAGAAATACAGACACTGCAGGGAAATAATAATCAAAATACTTATGATAGAGAAAGACAAATGAGAAACCCTATAAGAGGGACGGTAGGTAGCACAAATATGGTTTGTTTGAGTTGTGGTCAGAGGGGACACGCTTTTAGATTTTGTGGTAACAGACGTGCTCAGGTTAGTGCACAGAATAGAAGTGTAAACAGTGGACCAAATTGAAATTTTGAAGACAGACAGAGGAATTTTACAAGGCCAAGAACGCAGTAAAACTTGCGTCCCACTTACTGAGTAGGGCCTGCGGTAGGAGGGAAAACAAAAAGGTCTCAAAAATGAGTGAATATATTAATTACCCAAATGGCAAGTATAGTAGGACAAATAGAAATAGAGAATATAGAAAATGGCCTCAACTGGGAGAGATAAAACAGTTTTCAGTGAATATGATTGATCCCAGTTCATACATCATAGAAATAGGAAAATTTAGAATTAGAACATTGATTGATTCAGGAGCGCAAGTCAGTGTAATCAAGGAAAATTTTTTATATCGCATATTAAAGAATTCCAGAATATTTAGGAATCAGGATACTCTTCACTCAGTCACTTGACAAAATTTGGAAGTGATTGGACAAACAATGATCAACTTTAGGTTAGGAAACATAATCGTAAGACATCTTTTTCACGTGGTCAAAGAGTTAAATAGGAACAAGATCCTAGGTAGGGATTTCTTACTAAAAAACGGTGTAAGGCTTTATTTTGAGTTACATAAGTTAAGATTTCAAGACGTCTATGTGGATTTGGAGGAAGACATGCACGTATCGGCCCTGGTCAGAGTAAAAACATCTATGACTCTAAAACCACAGACAGTCAATCTGATACAAGCAACAATTTTAAAAAATCCTTACTTTTCGACAGGACAAACAGTTACAGTAACAGAGTTAGAGAGAGAGATAATAGATGAACCGGGGTTAGAAGTCACCGACGGAATAATAACATTAGATAGACAATTCAATTTTCCGGTAATGATTTTTAATAACACAGGGAAAGAGATTAAATTGTATACAGGGTGTGTGCTTGCAAAAATAACACGTGATCTTAACAACATAGCAACAACAGTTAAAGAAGGATTGTCAATGAATAAATATCCAGAAAGCCCTATTAATAACCGAAGTAGAAGTAGAGGAAGTTGGAAAAGACGGAATGATGAATCGATCCATGCATTCAGAAAATATCCATCTCAAGTACATTCACTAGACAAAACAACGTCATCTTTGAAGAGACATCAAGAGTTATTATCACAATTGAAAGCTCCGCAAGAGTATAAAGAAGTATTAGAAGACTTCATAAAAAAAAATCAGGATGTTTTTGCTATTAATGACTTAGGGTTAGGTAAGACTAAGACAGTTACTATGGAAATAGACACAGGAAATCATCCACCAATTAGTTTGAAACCATATATAAGTCCTCTAAAGAATAGAGAGATTGTAGAAAAAGCAATAGAAGATATGCTGAAGGCAGGAATAATAACAAGATCCAAGTCAGAATAGGCATCTCCGATAGTAATAGTGACCAAGAAGGACGGTAGTCACCGCTTCTGCTGTGACTACAGGGCCCTGAATAAAATCACCAAGAATGTAGCTTATCCATTGCCGGTGATTGATGATATTTTAGGGCTACTTAATGGGTCTACCTTCTTTACTACGCTGGACGCAAGGTCAGGATTTTGGTGTATCCCTATGTCTCCTGATGCTCAGAAGAAAAGTGCTTTCTGTACTCACGCAGGTTCTTACGAATTTTTACGAATGCCTTTTGGAGTCAAGACGGCGCCTTCCCATTATATGTTATTAATAAATCAAGTATTAGAAGGCATACAAATGTTCGCATTAGGCATATATAGATGACATTTTAATCTACACAGCAGGAGACGTGCAAGACCACCTGAAACACGTAAATTAGTATTTGATAGACTAAAATTACACGATGTTAAATTGAAACTCAGTAAATGTGAATTCCTAAAAACAGAAACTAAGTATTTGGGGTACATCATTAATAGAGAAGGAATTAAACCAGATCAGGATAAAGTTAAAGTCATTAAAGAATTACCTGCTCCAACCAATGTAAGAGAAGTTCGAGCTTTTATCGGTATGTGTGGGTTCTATCGTCGGTTTGTTCCAAACTTCGCAGAAATAGCAGAGCCCATTACAAATCTGACTTGCAAATACGCGAGATTTAAATGGAGTGAAGATTGTCAGAAAGCATTTGATTTTTTTTTTTTTAAAAACAGCTTAACAACAGTTCCACTGTTGGCACATCCAGATCTAAACAAACAATTGGTGTTTATATACAGATGCTTCGGACAGGGTTATAGGGGCATGTTTAACGCAACCATATGAAGGCGAAAATTCAGGAATACCAGGGGTTAGAAATGAGAGACCAATCTACTTTCTGTCACACAAACTTAGCAAATCTCAGAAAAAGTGATCAACAGTTGAGAAGGAGGCATATGCTATCCACTATGCTTTACAGAAACTAGATTATTATTTACATAACGCAAATTTCATCATTAAAACTGATCACATGCCATTAAAATCTTTACTAGAAGCCCCAGTACAAAACAGAAAAATACAGACATGGGCGCTGAACTTACACGGATACAACGCAAAAGTCGAGTATATATCCGGTAAAGAAAATACCTGTGCAGATTTATTGTCCAGAATTCCATACTCTGAGATATCTGATGATAATGAGAATGAGGGAGAGCCGGAGATAGACGACCGAAACTGGCAGGTAAATATACTAGATTCAGCCATGTTGAATAGAGAAAATTTTGAAAGCTCACAGACAGAACAAGAACTTGAACATATAGCAAAGAGTCCACAATTATCACATTTTAATATGAAGGAAGAACAAGAAGTAGATCCGAAAGTAATAGAAATTAAACAAAAGTTGAAACAAACAGCCGAGAACACTTTCAAAAAGAATTTTATTGAATTGCAGCAAGATGGACAGTTATACTATATGAATGAAAAAACTGAAGAGGCAGAATTGAGGAAATACATTCCGAAACAGTTAGAAAACAAGGTTTTAAGAGCATATCATGACGAAAATGGACATCTTGGCCGTGATAAATTGTGCAAAGCCCTCAAGAAAAAGTATTAGTGGCCAAATATGTTTAAGAGTATTTATAAGTACTTTGACGCATGTGAGAAATGTAGGTTAAGAATTATGAAAACAATTAAATTTCCCTTACAAGATACGGATATTCCTCAGTTCCCAATGCAGAAGGTGAGTTTAGATATTTCAGGTCCTCATCCTTAAACGCTATCGGGAAATGTATATCTACTTCATATTGTGGATTGCTATAGTCTTTGTCCAGAGGTATATCCAATTCCAGATAAGAGCGCTGATTCTGTTATTAATATTTTTCTACAAGAATATATACCAAGGTTTAGTTGCCCACAGACAGTACTCACAGACAATGGAAAGGAGTTCGTAAACAAAAAGTTTGAGAAATTATTACAAGATTTGAATATCGCCCACATAAAAACTTCTTATTATAGACCTTCCTCAAATGCGAAAAATGAGAGACAACATCGGACGTTATACAATATATTAGCAAAAAATGTAGAAGAACATGATAGGGACTGGGACCTCTATTTTGGGACCAGCACTGAGGGCAATATGAACACATCAAAATGAAGGGACAAGGTTTTCACCATTTTACCTGCTACACGGAAGAGAACCAATACTCCCAATTGACAATTTGTTAAAACCTAGACGGAAATATATGGGGGCGAATTTTCAAGAAATGATTTTACAGGAAATGCACAAGGCACATTTAAGGTTAAGAAGTAATATAATTAAAGATAGAGAAAGACAGAAAAGGTACGCAGATAAAAATACACAACTACAAGAATTTATGGTAGGTGATAGAGTTTACTATAAAAAGCATAGAAGAAACTCTAAATGTGATACTCATTGGGTTCCAGGATATTACATTTTAGAAAAATTAGGTCCGGTATCATATAATATCAAGAACCAAATAACAGAACACGTGGCACGTTCACATGTGGAGCATTTAAGACGAGATGAAGATAAGGGAAGCGATAATAATAATAATTATTATTATTCAGACGGGTTATACTCAGATGGACAACTCGTCAGAAGAGTTAAATATACGATAACCTCAGATTTTAGAAAAGATCCGGTACAAAGTCAAGTAATAACAACACCAGTTTACGATGATACTTACGAACAAGAAGAAACAATACCGAAAACTTTTATGAAGGAAGAAAATAATACGTATGATGATTATAATAGTGTTGAATCTATGGAGGAGGAGGTAACTGCCCCATTTAAAAATACCAGACAAGCAGTAAAAAGGAGGATAGAGAGACAGAGAGATAGAGAAGTTAAAAGACAAAAGCGAATTAGAGAGAATTCATCAAGTGATGAAGATATGCCACTGTTGGAAAGGTCATTAAGAAACCAAGATAGACAAATTAGGTTGGATATAGAAAGAAAAAAATTAGAGGCCGCCGAGAACGTAAGCACAGAAGAACAATATATGGATGAAAAATCGGAAACTGATGAAAACGAAAATGGTAGTATGAAAGAGGATATTTTGGGTTCTCCTCGGGTTAATGAAGACATTGATGTAGAAATGGCAATTATAGAGAGAAATCTAGCGTTATTGAAAAAGTGGAGATATGATAAATAAATTGATAGGATAGTCTGCAGATTGCAGGAGAAGATTTTTTTTTTCTATTATTTAAGGAGGATTTAAGATGGGTGACCTGTGTTAGAAGACAAAGCAGTTTTTCTATATACAGTAGCTGTGGATTACAGAATAATGTGTTAAGTTGAGTTTTCGTAGATTTAAAGTTCATTACATTATGTACAGTATGGTATATTATTTTGATTGAATTGGTTCTGTAAAATGGTTATTATTTGATTTTAGGATAAGATGTCTTGTGTTGTTTTTTTTCCTTTAAGAGTAAATTATCGGTCCGTAAAAGAGACCAGAAATGGTTGTATTGATTTAAATGGATGCTAATTTTGTTATGTATATTATGTTGGGGATAAAAACCATATATGATATATTTGGGGAGGGAAAGAGTTTTTGTTGTGAATTATGCTTGGTTTAATAACTCTCGTAACTTGTAGTTTCAGTTATTTTGACTTGTTTAAATTTATTTCATTGATTTGATGATTGATAAAATTGGTTTGAAAAGAAAATTGTTAGTATTTTTGGTCTGGGGAAAGAAATTGTGAAAGCAACAAAATGGGGCCTTATGGAGAACCCTTCGTTCAGATGATAATAAGCAAACGACTTTAAATGGGAAAACATGGAGTAAGTGCCATGAGTTTCGACGGATAAAATTTGGTAGAGATTACTGGGTTTTAGAAGAAATGGAGCTTACTGGGTTTTGTCGATGGGAGGTAATCTGGGTAACGTCTATGGGTGGTATAAAAAGAGGCTGCGTTAGTCAGCATCAATGAGAAAATAATGCCATAAATAGGAATATAAGGAGTTAGTTAATTGGGGGTGGACATAAATGGGGCTGTAGATAGCAGCACATATGGTTTAGTACGAAGTTGAATACGTCCATGAACAATGATGGTTATAATGGGATGTAGGGGGGTTAAAATAGGAGCTGTGCTAAGCAGCGTTAATTGGTTTAAAAAGAGAGCTGTGCTTGTCAGCATGGAACATAGGTATAGTATTAGTAAGTATGTTCATATGAAATGAACATTGTCAGTATTATTATTATGGTTTAATCATGATTGAACATGAGCCATGGGAAATATAGTCATAAAGTACTATTTTAATGGTTGTGGGTGGCAGCACAAATGTTACAAGTTTTAATATTAAGTATATAAGAAAGAAATTTTGGATCGACGTAATTTTTAACAAACAGAAGTATATAAACATGGATTATAAGATGCGTTTTTTTTAATAAAACTTTATTCTATAAAGTTTTTGTGATTGCAAGGGAGGATAAATGTGATTGCTTTGTGACTACTTCTTGCTATCTTCTTGGTGCGAATCCCATTTTTCTGTCTATCCTGTGTTGTTTTGTTGATGTCGAGAGAATATGAGAGGTTGCATAACGCATGACAAGTTTCAAATTGTGTTTATATACCAACGATTTTGATGAACCTATGTATATATGAAATGAAATATCTAGATAGATTCCTTATGACCTGAAACCTTGTACGGTTATATACATAAACGAAGAAGAAGTATAACTTCACAAAGAACTGTGACGGAACATAGTGGTTGGCTATAAGATATAAGTAGAGATGTGGACTCGTAATAACTAAAGCTCACTGGTTAAGAAAGGGCTGGTTTAAGATGAGCAAGCGGGTTGGGAGAATAACATTGGGGGTAAGTAGATTAGGGATTAAGACTTTTCAAGGAAAAGTCTTGTTGAGGGTAGAAAGGAATGTAACAGAGCACCATCTCTGTTAGGGAGTTAATGAGTTAATAGATGGTGTGCAAAAACAAGGGGAAATAGGTTTGTGCACGCGTGAGCACCACTAGTTATGTATCTAGGGCTGCTCACGCGTTGACGTAGACTAGAGAGGTAGTTTCATCCATGTAAGATTCTACAGTTTTGATACGAATAAACTCAGATGGATTTTATGGTTTGACTTTGTCATTTATAGTCACCATCGGCTTGTGTTGCGGTATGCAGTTGCTTTGTTGTCCTCCCGCACTGTTAGAGCACCAACTATGACCAAAGAAGATGATGTCAAGTTCTATGAGGACCTCCACAATGTATTAAAATCTGTTCCCAAAGAAGACGAGCTTATACTCCTTGGGGATTTCAATGCCAGAGTAGGCACGGACACCACCTCTTGAAGTGGCATTATTGAAAAGCATGGAGTCGGAAATTGTAACAGCAATGGACTCCGCCTCCTTCAGACATGTGCCGAACATGATCTCCTGATTACGAACACAATTTTCCGTCTCCCCATGAGAAATAGGACATCGTGGATGCACCCTCGCTCGAAACACTGGCACCTCATTGACTATCTCATCGTCAGGAGGAATGACAGACAAGACGTTCGAGTGACAAAATCCATGTGTGGTACCGAATGTTGGACAGACCATCGTCTCATTGTCTCGAAAATAAACATTCACATCAGGCCACCACGGCGTCCTCAAGGAACGAAAATGCAAAAAAAGCTAAATGTCACCCGCCTAAACAGCAAGAAAATGCAGCAGTCGTTTGAAAATATGCTGGAAGACCGCCTCAAGCCCAATGCTGCAGCTAAACAGGATACAGAAACAGAATGGAGAGCCCTAAAGGACATAATTTACGACACTGCTATGGAAATCCTGGGTCCAGCCCCCCGAAAGCATAAAGACTGGTTTGATGAAAATTCCGAAGACATCAACCAATTGCTGGCCGAGAAACATCTTCTCCTCAAGGCACATTTGAATGACACAAAGTCAACATAAAAAAAAGATGCTTTCAAGAACATTCAGAGAGTTGTGCAGCAGAAACTTCGGCACATGCGGGACTCCTGGCTGAGCAGCAAAGCTGATGAAATTCAGGACTTTGCTGACAGACATGATATGAAAAACTTCTACGACTCACTGACAGCGGTCTATGGTCCTACATCACCAGGCATAGTTCCCCTCCTCAGTGCAGATAGGGGAACATTGGTCACCGATAAGAAAGAAATCCTTCAACGCTGGGCAGAGCATTTCAGCAAAATCTTAAATGCAGCTTCCTTCTTCGATGATGAAACCACCAACTGCCTTCCTCAAGTTCCCACCAATGAGACACTTGATGACCTGCCAACCATAGTGGAAGTAAACAAAGCCATCCAGCAACTCTCCAGCGGCAAGGCACCTGGTCCTGACTCCATCCCAGCAAAGATATACAAGGCAGGTGGGCCGGTCCTAACAGAGCAGCTTCACCAAGTCTTTACAAACATATGGGTGAACGAGACCATGCCACAAGATTTCAAGAACGCGTCAATAGTCCACCTTTACAAACGTAAAGGAAACCGCCAATCCATGTGACAACCACCGAAGGCATCTCCTTGCTTTCAATTGCAGGGAAGATACTCGCCAGAATTCTTCTCAATCGCCTCACAGCCCATCTCGATCAAGGTCTTCTTCCTGAGAGTCAATGTGGCTTCAGAAAAGAACGTGGAACTGTTGACATGATTTTCGCTGCAAGGCAGCTGCAAGAGAAATGTCAGGAACAGAACTGCGAAATGTTCTCCACTTCATTGACCTTACCAAGGCTTTTGATACAGTCAGCAGAGAAGGACTGTGGAAGATTATGGCAAAATATGGCTGTCCACGAAAGTTTGTCCAAATAGTGCGGCTATTTCATGACGGCATGCAGGCAAGAGTACAGGAAAATGGTGAACTGTCTGAACCCTTTCCTGTCACGAATGGAGTGAAGCAAGGATGTGTCCTGGCACCAACACTGTTCAACCTCATGTTTTCAGCCATGTTGATGAATGCCTTCGAGAACGACAACATTGGAATAGACATCAACTACCGTATGGATGGAAAGTTATTCAATCTCAGAAGGCTGAAAGCTAAAACCAAAATTAACAGCGACACCGTCAGAGAGCTCCTGTTTGCTGATGATTGCGCTCTATACGCCAACTCAGAGGCGGACATGCAACATAATGTTTCAGCTTTCTCACATGCCTGTGCCAACTTTGGGCTCAATATCAACTTGGAGAAGACTGTAGTTATGTACCAGTCCAGCTCCAGGGAATAATCACACTGTGCCGAATATCAAAGTGAATGATCATAGACTAAGTGTTGTGGACAAATTCACCTATCTTGGCAGCACTGTGTCACAAGCTGCCACAATTGATGACGAAGTGAATGCAAGAATCTCCAAGGCCAGTGCGGCCTTTGGCAGACTGTACAAGAATGTATGGGACAGAACTGGAATAAGCCTGCAAACAAAGCTAAAAGTCTACAAAGCAGTTGTATTATCCACACTGCTATATGCTTGTGAAACCTGGACTGTTTATCAGCGACACGCTAGGAAATTAAACCACTTCCACACAGTCTGCCTAAGGAAGCTACTGAAGATTAAATGGCAAGACAAGATTCCAGACACTGAAGTCCTAGAAAGAGCATCCATGCCCAGTATCCACACTCTACTGATGAAGAATCAGATTCGCTGGGCTGGTCACTTGACTCGCATGCCAGATCACAGGCTCCCTAAACGAATTTTTTACAGCGAACTGCGTTGTGGTAAACGCTCCCAAGGTGGCCAGAGGAAACGCTTTAAAGACACTCTGAAAATTTCACTGAATGCTTTTGGAATTCATCATGACACCTGGGAGGCTGCAGCCAGAGACCGAAATTCGTGGCGTGCATCATTACGCAAAGGTGCAGTCATATGCGAGGCAACCAGGACTGCAAGAGCTGTGAAGAAAAGGCAGGACAGAAAAACCACTGCAGGAAATCCTCCTCCAGAGACGTCAAGCATTCTTTGTCCCACATGTCAAAGAACATTTCGAGCCAAAATAGGCCTTATCAGCCATCTTAGAACCCACGGCTCCATACCTTCAACCCCACTGGATGTAATGAATGGTCATCATCATTCTTGATGGACAAACAACAGCATGCCCCTATATTATTTACAGACCAATCAGCACTCGATGGGCGATGTACTCAACATCTCGTTGGCCGCATTTACATCCAAAAACGACTGGATCAACCTGGTAGCCAAGTCAATGTGGAAGGGGAAAAAAAGTCACTTGAGGCGGAATCGAATGCGTGACCACCGATCCGACAGCCATGCGCTGCCCCGGCTCAACTTTGCTAATTATTAGGCCACACATGGTAGATTATGCCACGGCTACTGGATATGCCCTCTCCCAGTAATTGCTTACTCGTCGGTTAAGAGTCAATTTTGCCAGTAACGGACTGGCCGGGGTGTCAGTTAGCACGATGGCAAGTGGGCCTGTAGGACCCTAATGAAGTGGGCTCCTTTAAGCATTAAATAATAGTTAAACACGTTCAACTATTCTTTTATTCCTGGCAAAAAGTATTGTTAGACCCAGTCCGTCACTGAATGTAGCCAGACCCAGTCCGTCACTGATTGTAGCCAGACCCAGTCCGTCACTGAATGTAGCCAGATCTAGCCTGTCATCAATGTATTAGAAATATCAGTGAGCTGTGCGTGCTGTCAGTGTTACTGGGGTTTAGCTGACGTGATCGTGTTGGCTCTGTGTCCAGTATTATAGTAATTCGCCTGGAGAGGGGGCTTGGCAGGGAAATCAGAAGCAGAATGAGACTGTGTGTGTATGTAATGGATTAAAGGGGTGGGGGTGTTGTATGCGCGCAAGAGAGAGAGAGAGAGAGAGAGAGAGAGAGAGAGAGAGAGAGAGAGAGAGAGAGAGAGAGAGAGAGAGAGAGAGAGAGAGAGAGAGATGAAGTGTCGGGGGACACGATAACAGAATAAGGAAACATGGACAGGATAAATAGATTCAAGATGTCGATCTGTCATAGGAAGACAGACAGACAGACAGACAGACAGACAGACAGACAGACAGACAGACAGACAGACAGACAGACGCACGGACGGACGGACGGACGGGCGGATGGATTCGTGGGTGGGCGAATGGATTCGTGGGTGGGTGGGTGAGTGGATGGACGGAAGGACGGACGCAGGGGTAGAGAGATAGATGCACACACAGAGAGAGTATACTCTACTTGCACAGCTCTAAGAAGACTCATATATCATTCATTGCCTGGTCATGTTTAAACACACAGAGAGAGTATACTCTACTTGCACAGCTCTAAGAAGACTCATATATCATTGCCTGATCATGTTTAAACACACAGAGAGAGTATACTCTACTTGCACAGCTCTAAGAAGACTCATATATCATTGCCTGATCATGTTTAAACACACAGAGAGAGTATACTCTACTTGCACAGCTCTAAGAAGACTCATATATCATTCATTGCCTGATCATGTTTAAACACACACAGAGAGAGAGAGAGAGAGAGAGAGAGAGAGAGAGAGAGAGAGAGAGAGAAAGAGAGAGAGAGAGAGAGAGAGAGAGAGAGAGAGAGAGAGAGAGAGCATACTCTACTTGCACAGCTCTAAGAAGACTCATATATCATTGCCTGATCAGAAGCCACAAAAAGTATACTGCATGATTTATTGCCTGGCGCATTTCGCTGCATTTCGTCAGGTACATACTGCAGAGTTATACAGCATATGAATGTGAAAGCACGAAGATGAAAAAGAGGGAGGGGGGGGGGAGGAGTAAGATAAAGAAGATTAAGAGATTATAAAGATTGTCCGTGTTCCTGTGTAGGGGTAATTACTAATTTTATGGAAACCCTACGATTTGCCTCCTGCTATTTAGTCAAGTTCACAAGTATATAGGTTACAGGTACAGCACACTATCTTACCGAACACTAGTTCAACCACTCAAATAAGAGCCAACACTAATTTAAGTTTATTTACCTTCAAACAAAAATTACAAGTGCATCGTGTGAAGAAAATACAATCAAATAAATGAAATCCAACCGATATCAATATTAGGAGAATACAATCGAACCAGTATTAGTACTGGGCAAATATGCTCAGACAAATACGATCAGAAGGGAATCATTAATGCAGAAATACACCCAAACAAGTATAATCAGATAAATGTAGAAACATGCACTCAAGTATAATCAGATAAATGCAGAACTATACTCGAGTAGCCGATCACCCTGGCCTAGGAGTTAGCGACTTTCTCCGTAATCCAGTATACTCTCCTGAGTAACGTGACGTGCGCGAGAATCGGTGGCGGTTCTAGCCGTGTCGGTAACTTACGAGGTGTGTGAGCCGGTCGCTCAGAAAGCAATGGCAAACTACTGAGCGTAATCTTGCCAAGAAATCAACAATCAGCTGAAAGATGCTGATGTTGACAGCGATGTTCTGTAAAGGATATGCGAACCAAAACAACAGCTCGAGAAAGTATAGTTAGATAAAAGAAACCGTACACCCGGCTTGATGTAGAAATAAGCCCGACTGCCACTGCCTAATTTCCGCCCACTCGTTTTACCCAGGGCATTCATATGACTTCATCGTCCTCGTTGTCCAGCGAAGCCTTGCACGTCTGGTCTTCACAGTTGATTTCTCACTATTAATCGCTTGTCGTGGGTCCCATCTGATTTTTCCGTCCTATCTAACTGAATATGTGAATTATACTATGGCTGAAATTCGTAAAACACATAGACACTAAAATTGTTCGAATATGAAGCATTTATTATTCCCACGGTAATCGTACATTTGCAATAAAGTCTTTCTGTCTGCACAAAATTGGCTGGAACCACCTAATTGCTAAAACCTTTGCATAATTCAGCAATAGTTTATTGTTTATGGAATACAATATACGAAACACCATTTTGTATAAACAAATCGTACAACTTATATGTGACTTCTGTGTTCAAGTTCACTATGTTTGAATTTCTGGAACGTGGCCTTGACATGTTTTACGTGGTAACTATAGAATAAGTGACATTTGTGACAAAGCGGAGGGGAGAATGATATACCTTGGTTTGTAATCTCAAGTGTTTATGAAATAATGCAATGGCAGATACTCGCTGCGTTTTCGTTAAAATTTCTGGATTAATTTTCTAAAGTTTAATAAAAAAGGTCAAAGTTAGTAGTTTTCCTGTAGATAAAAAGTCATAGTTAATAATTTCCATAGTTTTCTAAACTTAATTAATTACTTCTATCCTTTTCTAAAATCAAATGTTGAGGTTTAGATTATCGTGGTCTTTCTAAAGTTTAAAAATTTGAGTCAGTGATGTCCATGGTATTTATGATTGTATTAACACCATAAGTGGTAACAGATGAGATATTAAAAATCTATAGCCAGGCCAAAACGAAACCCAAAAAAATGCAACATAAGGTATCCAATCATAAATCCTTGAAAATATCGGCATCAAATACAGCCATCGTGGTCTTAGATCACCACACAATTAGAGAGATAAGCCAGTCGCCTGTCTCTAACTTATTATTACAGAGATAAGCCAGTTCCCTGTCTCTAACTTATTATTACAGAGATAAGCCAGTTCCCTGTCTCTAACTTATTATTACAGAGATAAGCCAGTTCCCTGTCTCTAACTTATTATTACAGAGATATGCCAGTTGCCTGTATCTAATTTATTGTTACAGAGATAAGCCAGTTGCCTGTATCTAACTTATTATTACAGAGACAAACCAGTTCTCTGTCTCTAACTTATTATTACAGAGACAAACCAGTCCCGTGTCTCTAACTTATTATTACAGAGATAAGCCAGTTGTCTGTCTCTAACTTATTATTACAGAGACAGATAGTTCCCAGCTTCTCTCATTTCCCTTTCACAGAATCTGGGCAGACCTTACACTCAGACAGGAGCAGACATCAATCATGTAATAAGAATTGAACCACAAATATTGTTCTAATAGGTAGATGCACTAACCACCACCCCAGCGCGGGCCCAGTTATAGCATATGTTTACAAAACATTGCCAAACATTCTGCACAGGGCGACGCAACGGTATGAGGATATTTGTCTGTCTTCCCTAAGAGGGATTAGACAGACTGATAACCTTTCACATCAGACGCCAGCGACAAAACTCTGGCTCGCGGCAGTGACATTCTCGCTACACCAAGGCGGTAGGTCGCCGGGCCGCTTGTTCAGTCTAGCCATGCCCAGACTGCTGATAGAAGACAACATAAATACACCTTGAATGTGTTCACTAACGGACTTTCTCTATCAGTTGTATGGGATTATTTTCTAGGCTGCATTATTGTGTGACAGTACACACAGACCAGGTATTGTGATACAAAATTAAGGGCCTGTAGTGTCATTGTGAATAGTGCACTGGTTTGCCAAAGTAGGACTCCTCCCATCTTTCGGTTTAAAGGGGGCAGTTTTCTCCAAGGCTCATGTGGGTCGTCGCTGGAGCTACAGAGTTTCGTGCTATGTGAGACACTTTCGGTCGAGCCAAATGGGATAAACCAGGTGCAATGAAATCGGTGCTCTCGCCTGTAAAGCTTTAAACCTGCTAAGCGTTTCAGTCACGAGTGATTGTTTCTTTCCCCCCCCCTCCCCCCAACTAGTACCGCTGAGGGGTCGACCCCCGCCTCAGACAATGGGCCGCAGAAATTTATCCCCATGTGCCATTCGGTGATGATAACACAAGCTGAATACCTTCTCCTGGATATACGTGAGCCACGCGGCATGTGAGAGGGGACCTTACAAGGCCAAGTGACTTCCGGTCTGGTAGATTGCACACACACACCCACACACACACACACAAACACACACACTCACACACACACACACACGTGGGGTTTTGTGCACATATTTTTAAACTTCCTGTGCGCTGAAGACAGTGGAGCGGGTTCAGCCCCTACACAGGTCAGTTGGACAACGTTGATGTCACGTTTAGAAAACACTGGCAAACTACTGAAAGTAAACTTGTCAAGAAAACCAACCTGGGCTTGGAGTAGGCCTGCAAAAGAGACGCAGCTGCACTCGTTGTGAATAACATGTTAGAGAACACGCAACTTTCATGTGACAACTGCACTCGTTGTGAGTAACATGTTAGAGAACATGCATCTTTTATGTGACAACTGCACTCGTTGTGAGTACCATTTTAGAGAACATGCATCTTTTATGTGACAACTGCACTCGTTGTGAGTAACATGTTAGAGAACATGCATCTTTTATGTGACAACTGCGCTCGTTGCGAGTAACATGTTAGAGAACATACATCTTTTCTGTGACAACTGCACTCATTGTGAGTAAGATGTTAGAGAACATGCAGTCTTTTCTCTGACAACTGCACTCATTGTGAGTAAGATGTTAGAGAACATGCATCTTTTCTGTGTCAACTGCACTCATTGTGAGTAAGATGTTAGAGAACATGCATCTTTTCTCTGACAACTGCACTCATTGTGAGTAAGATGTTAGAGAACATGCATCTTTTCTCTGACAACTGCACTCGTTGTGAGTAACATGTTAGAGAACATGCATCTTTTCTCTGACAACTGCACTCATTGTGAGTAAGATGTTAGAAAACATGCAGTCTTTTCTCTGACAACTGCACTCATTGTGAGTAAGATGTTAGAGAACATGCATCTTTTCTCTGACAACTGCACTCATTGTGAGTAAGATGTTAGAGAACATGCATCTTTTCTCTGACAACTGCACTCATTGTGAGTAAGATGTTAGAGAACATGCATCTTTTCTCTGACAACTGCACTCGTTGTGAGTAAGATGTTAGAGAACATGCATCTTTTCTCTGACAACTGCACACGTTGTGAGTAACATGTTAGAGAACATGCATCTTTTCTGTGACAACTGCACTCGTTGTGGGTAACATGTTAGAGAACATGCATCTTTTCTGTGACAACTGCACTCATTGTGAGTAACATGTTAGAGAACGTGCGTCTTTCCTGTGACAACAGCACTCATTGTGAGTAACATGTTAGAGAACATGTATTTTTCTGTGACAACTGCACTCGTTGTGGGTAACATGTTAGAGAACATGCATCTTTTCTCTGACAACTGCACTCGTTGTGAGTAACATTTTAGAGAACGTGCGTCTTTCCTGTGGCAACAGCACTCATTGTGAGTAACATTTTAGACAGCATGAGTATTTCCTGTGGCAACACACGGATGTAGGTCATGGACCACTCTGCAATCACTAAAGATGACAATCGTGGCTTTTGAACATGTTAGATGTTATAGACACATTCTAAAAATAACGTTGACCAAGAAGGAAATAATTACTGGCGTTCTACAAGGTCAGGGCTTCAAAGTCACATGACTCATGAACGGCATCATGTCTAGAACACTGAAACCAACATCATCATCATGTGCCATGGCGATAAACGTGGGCGGTCATGTTTCGCCATCTTACACTTATTTAAACCTGAAATACTTTGGCCTTGTTTGACTTCTCAGTGATTTCGAAAGAACGGTGCAATCGCTTTCGCTGGTGTCGAATACAACTGTAATTAGTGTTGAATACAAGTGTAATTAGTGTTGAATACAAGTGTAATCCATACACGTGCTACTACTTCTTGTGCACTGGACTGATGTTTTACGTGTGCATTAGCTGTTCTTATTACCAGTGTCCCTCGCCATCAGGTGAAGCCACTTCGACTTCAGAGATACTTCTAATTGACGTTCTCAAGTCTAGGATGAGAAGTCAATATATTAGTCCAGCTGACCGGTGTGTTTATTTATGTGGGGTGGGGGTGAGAGATTGATCGAATGAATGCATCGTTCCTGGGACACTGAACGGACACAGGGCACGGAAGGAACCTGGGTCATCAACATGCATAAATCAGGGGAACTAACAAAGGATCACGAATCTATTTGACTGGTCTTGGTGAGAATCTTTCCCGCGGACCATGGTAAGAATCTTTCCCGCGGACCTGTGGTGAGAATCTTTCCCGCGGACCATGATGAGAATCTTTCCCGCGGGACCATGGTGAGAATCTTTCCCGCACACCATGGTGAGAATCTTTCCCGCGGACCATGGTGAGAATCTTTCCCGCGGACCATGGTGAGAATCTTTCCCGCGGACCATGGTGAGAATCTTTCCCGCGGACCATGGTGAGAATCTTTCCCGCGGACCATGGTGAGAATCTTTCCCGCGGGCCGTGGTGAGAATCTTTCCCGCCAGCCGTGCTGAGAATCTTTCGCTGGCCATGGTGAGAATCTTTCCCGCGGACCATGGTGAGAATCTTTCCCGCGGACCATGGTGAGAATCTTTCCCGCGGACCATGGTGAGAATCTTTCCCGCGGACCATGGTGATAATCTTTCCCACGGACCGTGGTGAGAATCTTTTCGACGGGCCGTGATGCCAGCGATGTTCTGCAAAGGATCTGCTCCACAATGATTATAATGACATCTGCGCTTCAAAGTGAAATTAAATTTGCAACGCATAACGATTAAACAATGTGTGTGTGTGGGGGGGGGGGGGGGGGCGCTCACGCGCATGTGCGTGCGTTCGATTGCGTGATAAAAAGAGATGGTAATTTGATATTACAAATGATTTGCTAGTATTCTGCGCGTATTTTTTTTTAAATTATACTGTTTGCTGAAAGTAAAATCATTTCTTTGAAGATTGTAAACAAAGAAAATACCTGACAGGGACAATATGGATTGTCCATATAACGCTTTCCTACCAGACCACTGTAGCTGGGAACTAGCACACCCCTTGGGCTGTGTTTGACATTTAGTTTGATCAACACGTGTAATGCCTTCGGAAGACCCTTCCTGATGATCTGATTACCTACTCTAATACCAGTTCACTGTTTTATTCCAGAAGGACAATGGCTAACACAGTGGGATTAGTTCTCCTGTTGGTGACAACCTCCACTCTTGTGGTTACTCAGTCGGCAGTGGACCATGTACCTGAGGTAAGTTGCCTCTGTGATCGTTTCATTGTACTTTGTGTGACTGGGAGGACAGTGAGCTTCAGTTGTGGGGGGAAACACTCGATGATGGTCTTGTAATTACTTCACGAAATTGCTTCTTTTATTAGATTAGGATGGAAAAGTCAGCCAGGAGATGAACCAGCTACCACACCATGTGAGGCAGAGCTGTCTGAAATACTAAACATAATGTGTAAGGCTCTTGTAGTTTAATACCTTAAGGTGGCCAAAGAAACTAACATCGATTTCCTGGAAAAGGCTAATGAAAATAAAGCATGGTATACACCTATGAGAAAGTGACAAACAACGTTTTATGGTTATGTAATGAGAAAGAGACTAAGTTTTATGATCATTTAATGTAAATACAAAGTATCCCAAAATGCCACCACAGCTGGAAAATGATCTTGGCTATTATATATAATTTACTCTCGATGTATATGAGAAGTTAATATAATTGTGGTAAATAAGCATGCACTGTCGTTGTAAAATCTTCATAATATTGGTTTTACAAATATATAGACCGCTTGAACTGGCTTGTGGTGTTAGCACCTACTTGAGTGCACTAATTGCGCTGCTTGCCGACTGGATGGCCATGTTTTCCAATCCGCATCTAAGTCATTGTTTAAATTAACATGACCTTCCAGGTCTGAACTGGGTACCGCGAAATTATCAGGGAAGTATACGCAGCCAGCGTGATATTGACCCCCATCGCCCACCCACTACTGATCGGTTTAAAACTTTGGATTAGCACCATACACCAATAAGACCCATGTCGTAACACGGGGTAGTTTACGTACCTCTAATATTTGCTATGTACTAATAATTGCTGAAAACCGTCGTTACATCCATATTGTTTCATTTAGGGATAGTTATTGTTGTATTTCAGCTCTACTATTTGTTATTTCGGAATATTTCGAGAAGAACGAAGAGATTCCAATATCAAGGACCAGGTTCTATACCGCCGGTATAGGGGTGATAAATTAATCATCACAGAGACCAGACAACAGGCATAATCCTTCCACTTCACTATGAACCAAGCCCACAAGAACATTTCTTTGTGTATTGATCACCAATATAACGACATCTTATCGTTTTGAGACAGTTTAATCGGACGTCAAGACAATGGTACCACCCAAAGAGAAGTCTATGGAAAACAAGCATGAACGGGCCAATACCTAACTTCAATAGCATTGCACCTATCCAATATAACAGAGGTCAAGTTCGGACACTGCTCAAGCGAGCTAGAAAGTTTTACTCCGACCACGCACTTACAGAACTGGACGCTCTTAACTAGACACTGCAATCTAATTGATATCCAGCGGACTACATCAAGCGTCTTAACTAGCCACCCAAACCTACCCCAACGTAATTTTCGGTCCCCAAACTTCGTCTTTCGCGGGAAACGAATACACGATCGACTTAAAACAGTAGTAAACCAAATAGTCTTTGTTGCTGAGCCAATTATTAGATATAAACCCACCCCTCAGCCCGATACCTACTCTATCTGTGAAAGAACTGCTGTCTCCGAACACCAAATCAACCCGTATTTATCTGTTCCAGTGTGAGTGTCAAGCAGCCAACTTTATAGGTAGAACGAAACTAAAATTAGCATATCGAGCAACCAAACATATACCAATATGGATGGAAAAGAGAGTTAATCAGTCTCAATGAATCCCTGTGCAGTCGGCAGGCCATACAACTCCAAACTCGGCTATCTCTCGACTTCTGCTAAATTGCGACTAAACGTTAACAAAGAAAAATATATTGAAATTGAAGGACATTAAAGGAGTGATCAAATATACCGAAGCTTCAGCAACTATGCCATTTCAAACAATTGTGTGCAGACTTCGTTGTAAATTTGCGATTACCGTGATGATAACAGATGCTTCACATTGGAACAATATCAGTGACTTGGTGTTTTAAGTATTTCAGCGACATGTATTGAATGTACATAGAATACAATTCTGCAATATGCCAGGTCACACACACACCAATCGTGCAACCTTTGTTTGTGACGTCTGTGTTTACATTCACTATAGGAATACATTGTCCTCAGTAGGTATGTTTGTTAATGCACATTTGCCCCAACAATTCGCTACAAATGACACCTGACAAGCTTAGACATATGATGGGTAAACAATTAGATTGCAGACATGCAGAGGTAGTCAACTGTCAATTACCTACATGGAAATCTCGAGACATCCAATCCGCACACGCCCAATGTATAAGACCGTGATATTAATCAAATATCTCCGTCTGACTCTTTCTTCTGTTGTCTCCGTTGACATGTAGGGGGAAAACACAGAGACTGGATGACGCCTGCAAATTGTTTCTTAATGGACACTAAGTAAGAGATAATACATGCTAATCCACCCATTCCAGTTGTTCGATATGTGTCGCGACACTCTTACAAAAATGTGTTATTCTTTGCCTCTGCTTTATTTTTGCAGCAGCGTATGTTTTTTTTTTTTTTTAAATAAGCTCATCGTTGGCTAGCAATTACACTTTGGGTGGAGCAGGCAGGATGGGAACGAACGAACTTTATTTTCAAAGGGTCACATAGGCTCGTGTTAAATTCGGCCCTTCCAATCACTCACCTTTAGTATATGCAATTACTAACTATTTGC
>JACEFZ010006769.1:0-85466 GCA_014155875.1 Cepaea nemoralis | reverse complement strand
CTTTGATGCATGTCAACAGTGAGGTGGTCATGTTTATACTGTCATTGTGACGTCACCGTGTTCGCCTGCACCTTGATGTCACGTGCTTAACACTCTTGATATCCTTAACATCAATATTGACAGGTTACAAGACAATGCGTGGTTATTATAATTTGTATCGCACTTTTAATGTTGTAATCTGAAACCCCCTTGTATATCTAACTGTAGTATCACGCCAAGTGGCGAAGATTGTTGTAGATTCTTTGTCGTATACTTTCTATGCAATGATGGATGTTGGTATGGCGTATCTGGCCTGAACATTACAACTTTTCATTATCCTCCCAAGTGTCAATTATTTCAGGAACTATTAGTCCCATTATGTTCCTATTGGCCCAGTGTGGTCATCAATGCCCATCTGCCAGTGATAGTGGTCAGTGATTCGAATTTGCAGTTTGATTGACCGACTCTATACACTGAACAGTTGAAGTGCAGACAAATCTAGACCTTGATCTAAGCCGACACTTGTTACAATTACAAGGTACACGCGTGCACCTGCCAAAAATGAATCTTTTTCCACTTACTCGATCATGCAGTTCAGCAGATAATTGCTCACAACTATAACTCTTTCAGTAATCTAATATTGTGTACGACATTATACAATAGAAAAAGCCATGCATTAATTAATATATGATAGTTAAAAAGAAAACATGAAGGGATTGTGCCATTGCATAAATGGCAGAGCTCTTTCGTGAAAAGAGGCAAGTAAATGTTATAAACATTCTAAACAATTAAATAGTCACCGTAAGTGTTATATGAATAAGTAGCTATAGTTATCTCCCATCCTGGTCTTAATATGAATTTAGATTATTTTTGTCTCCCCTTGTTGCCTTAATTCCTGTACTATAGTATTTTCAAACTATATTTAAATGTTATGCACATTATTGTTAAAATAGCAACAAAAAAACAAAAACAAAAAAAAACAATTTTTTAGAACAGTGAGACAAATATTTTGATATATGGTTTCATCATCATCATTATCATCATGTGCCATGCGGAATAAAGTAGGCGATCATGCACTCCCTTATTAGCAAAGTACATGAGCACATGCCTAGCAGTGAGTCAATGAGTGCACAGCATCCACTGCACGGTGAGGTCAAGAAGAGAAAGGGCAGCCGGTTAGACAGAGGAAACTCCTGGAGGGGTCAGGCCGAGCACAGCAATTAAAAGGTCTGTTCACTCGAGGACATAGATTCTTGTGGAGAATGTATACAAGTGCAAGCAACATGCAGTACGTTCTTTTGAGTATGCATCGGACTGGATGGAGGGTGACAACAGCAACACCCGATACAGTTAGAGGTAGAAGTTCAAGCGTTTGCTTTTAAGAGTTCTTATTAGGTTAATACTCATCTAGACAGACGGGTCTATTGGTGGACATAGGGGAGCTCAAGGGATTTTGCCGATCAGGTTAGAGGGCCAAGTGTGAATGAAGACTGAGGTGCATTTGAAAATCAAACACGTGGTCTGACTATAGTGGCAATGGCAGTAGGAGACACAACTGTGAAAGAAGACCGGGGTGCTTTCGTCTTAACAGACGCAGTCTGGCTGTGGATGACATGGCAGTAACAAAAGCAGTAACCTGACGTGAGACACAGATTGTAACCCAACATGGCAGTAACTAAAGCAGTAGCCTGACGTGAGACACAGATTGTAAACCGAAATAACAGTAACTATAGCAGTAGCGTGACAGGAGATACAGGTTATAACGCAACATGGCAATAATAGTTACAAGTGGGAGCACCAAGACAGTCTACGATAAAATATATCTAACCAGTGTCACGCCAAGTGGCGGAGATTGTTGTAGATTTTTTGCCGTATACTTTCTACACAAAGATGGTCCCTGGTGTGACGTATCTGGCCTGGACATGACACCTTTTCATTATCCTGAGTAATTACTTTTTTTTTAAATGTTGTTTCGGCCTATTGTCGTCCACCAAGGCCAGTGTACCAGTGTTAGTGATTTGGTGATTCCAGTTTACAGTTTCCATGAACGCCTGTGCATCCTGGCCAGACCAAGGGCAGATAAATCCATACTTTATTCTTAGCCGCCACTAGCTACAATGTATGGGTGGAGGGATGGGGTGGGGGGGGGGGGGGGTGTCTTGGACGCCACAGTAACCAGATCCGCCAATCAGGTCCCCATTCCTGTGTGTCATTCTGTTGACATCTATCCTCTGTTCAGATAAAGCACAGATACACTTTGATGTTAGCCAGAAGACCGAGTACAATTACAAGGTACACGAGTGTACCTGCCAAAACCACTATTTTTCCATCGTAATGTAACCATGCCGGTCTCTCTGGCCGAGGGGTTACAACACTTTCTCCGTAATCCCGTATATCACACAGAGTCTCGTTGCGGGCTAGAGAGCTGGGAGCGGTTCGTCCCCCGCTGGTGACTTGCGGGATAACTGAGCCGGCCGCTCAGAAAGCAATGGCAAACTACTGAGCGTAATCTTGCCAAGAGATCAACAGACAGCTGAAAGATGCTGCTGTTGACAGCTAAGTCCTGTAGAGGATACGCAAAAAAAAAAAATGAAAAAAAAAATGTAACCATACAATTAGACAGATACTTGTTTAGACCTGTCACTCTTAAAATAAATTAATATTGTGTAGGATATTATACAATTTAATAGTCATGTCTGGATTAATACAGTATAGTAGAAAGGAAATAAAATGCTTGTTTGATTGCATAATTGCTGGAGAGCCTCCATGAAAAGAGGCAAGTAAGATGTGGCAAATATTTTAAACAATTAAATAATCACCATTTATGTTATATGAACAATTATCCATTTTTATCTCCTGTGCTGGTCTTAATATGGATGTAGATTATATTTGCTTCCCCTCATTGCATAATTTCCCATAGTACAATGTTTTAAAATTGTATTAAGCTTGTTAAAGTGTTCTGAAGTCATAATGATTAATCTACATAGGTCAGTGTTGTGCAAAAAGAATGACAGGATAATCAGTTTACAATTATTGTGGAAGACAATTGACATTATGTGCGAACCTGTGTATATTTCAGCTTGCAGGAGTTATCTAGTTATTTTACTATATGTTGTGTGAATTCTGCAGTATTAGTTTAGTTTAGTTTAGTTTAGTTTAGTTTAGTCAACGGATCAACATCACGAAACACTGGTGTAACCCATAAGTGCTCCGTTCTACTCCTAATTCAAGCCTGAGTTCGGAGAAACGCAGCTCAGTGCACGAATTCCGTAGCACCGGCGAGTCTCATGAAATACTTTGTGTAGATTTTTAACTCGAAATTTTCCTCGAGCAGCCCCGTTAGGCTTCTCTTTTTCGATTTCCAACTGCCAAGGGATTTTTTACGTGCGCAACAATACACACGGGCGTCTGATCTCACTACCCAGAGGCCAGGGGAAATTGTGTTACTAGCAGTCCACTTGAAAACATCCCGGCCCTCACCGGGACTTGAACCCGGGACCTCCAGCACTCGATGCGGACACCATACCTCGAGACCACCTAGCCCCCTATTTCTGCAGTATGTACCTGACGAGATGCAGCGAAATATCTCAGACAATAAATCGTGCAATCTATTGTTTGTGTCTTAGTTATTCAAATTCACTACGGGGCATCATTGTTTTAACATTACTATGTGTAATCATAAGCCGGGTGTTGCCATGGTTATATGCTTACAATTTCGCGTTTACAATTACAAGGTTAAGGCGTGTACCTGCCAGAAATGATAAATACGACAACTATCAACAACTTAGTAGATAATTGTTCAGACCTATCACTCTAAAACGGCAATGTATGTCTCTTTTCAGTCTTACTTATTTTAGTCCTCATAATGGTCCATCCATCCATCATGTGCCATGCCGATAAGCGTGGGCGGTCATGTTTTGCCATCTCACTTGATCACCAGAGTCGTGGATTAGCTCCGTATTCCTGTATCGACCATGTCATTTGGCCCAGTCATCCAGGTATTTACTTCTCGGTCTTCCCCTTGGTCTCTTCTCTTCGATCTTGCCAGTTGTCACCAAGTTCACCAAGATATTTTTTTCTCATAATATGCCGAAAAATGACTCTAATCAGTTGACTATCTTCATTTGTGTCGTGATGGACTTGTTCATTGATTTTTCTGTCCGTCCATGGTTTTCTTTGCATTTCCCCCAGAAACCACATTTCTACAGCCATCAGATGTTTTACAGCTTGACTGCTCATTGTCTACACTTCACATCTATACAAAAGTAGAGGTTCTATGTAACACTTCAACACTCTTTTTATCGTTTCAATTGATATCATATTATTGGTCAGTATGTTTTTCATCTTGCAAAAGGCTACCACCGCAATGGCAATTCTTGTTCTAATCCCTTCAAGGAATCTCTTATCAGACGGTATAACTGTTCCGAGATAACTGTATCGATTTACTTGCTTAAAAATATGTCCATTTACTCGTATATCACATTGTGGTATTTTCTTCTTCCCAGTGACGACCATAATCTGAGTCTTCTTACTATTCGTACTTGATGTTGTATGCATGCATTAATATAGGCAAAATGCTAAGTTCATTTAAAGGTGTAACTCATACGACCAGTCAATATACATTACTTAGTGAAACGTAAATACACGTCATAATTAATTAAAATGTATAGCCTTTTGACAGCGCCTGACGTGTTGTAGGTCTGGTCGCACAAATGAATAAGTGGCCAATCGCTACATCACTTTTGCGGGCGCGGAGCCCAGTCGTGGAACCCGCGCCCGATCGTCCTCATGATACTATCATCCCATCTGGGTATCAACGTCACTAACGCTGGAGCTAATTAACCAAGTACATGCATGTGCATAGCTTTGGAAGTCATTAAATGAGATAAAAAATGAACGGCGGAGATCAAGAGCAGAGTAGTGTGTCAGAATGAGCCATATTTCAGGAGTTGTACGCTATCTAACCTGTTGTTTCTTACTAAATAATAGGTACAACACATTGGAATGAGATATAGAACAGTGAATCTTGGAAAATGAAGGTGCCATGGGCCTCAAGCATGAATAAACTAGCAAATATACCCTTAGTTATGAAATACGGGGTAAAGACAAGAAAACAATGACGCACGCATAAAACAAACGCGGTGCGCACTTATTGAACGTAACGTAGAAAGGGTAACTAGAGAGTCGGGTAGAGAACGGCTGAAGGAGGAACATCACGATGCAGTTCCCAGAAGCCAGTAATTGAAAGTTGGACACCAGAGAAGATCTAGTTTGGTTATAATATAGAGAAACAATCCTATGAGCTACCAAGTATAGAAGGGAACAATGTAGAGATTGACACGCAGTCTATTCCATCAGTAACCGTGCTCAGAAGTTTGCACAGCTCATTTTATCAGTTACCGTGCTCAAGAGGGTTGTGGCATCACCCTAGACACAAATCAAATCAAATCAAATCAACTTTATTAGGGTCACAAATTGGGCGCGCAGGCCCGTCTTACATTCGGCCCTTCCAATCACTCGTCTTTCGTTCATCAAGAGCATTATACCTTTACATAGGAAGAAAAATAAACATTGTGAAATGAATGTTGTAAACATAAACAAGGCTAAACATGGAGAAAAATGTGTACATAAAAAGTATGTGACGTAAAAGTAGTGATGCCAGCGCGTCCCACACACAAACACACACACACACCACACACACACTCTCTCTCTCTCTTTCATTCACTCTCACTCTCATTCACTCACACACACACACTCTCACTCATTCACTCTCCCGCTCACTCATTCACTCTAACGTTCACTCATTCACTCTCCCGCTCACTCATTCACTCTCCCGCTCACTCATTCACTCTCCCGCTCACTCATTCACTCTCACGCTTACTCATTCTGTCTCTCCCGCTCACTCATTCACTCTCCTGCTCACTCATTCACTCTCCCGCTCACTCATTCACTCTCCCGTTCAATCATTCACTCTCCCGCTCACTCGTTCACTCTCACTCATTCACTCTCACGCTCAGTCACTCACTGTCCCGCTCACTCATTCACTCTGCCGCTCACTCATTCACTCTCACTCATTCACTCTCACGCTCAATCATTCACTCTCCCGCTCACTGATTCACTCTCACGCTCACTCATTCACTCTCACGCTCACTCATTCACTCTCACTCATTCACTCTCACGCTCACTCAATCACTCTCACGCTCACTCATTCACTCTCACGCTCACACATTCACTCTCACGCTCACTCATTCACTCTCACGCTCACTCATTCACTCTACCGCTAAATCATTCACTCTCCCGCTCACTCATTCACTCTCACTAATTCACTCTCTCGCTCACCCATTCACTCTTCCGCTCACTCATTCACTCTCCCGCTCATTCATTCACTCTCCCGCTCACTCATTCACTCTCACGCTCACTCATTCACTCTCACGCTCACTCATTCACTCTCACTCATTCACTCACACTCATTCACTCCCACACACAGACACTCTCACTCATTCACTCTCCAGCTCACTCATTCGCTCTCACGCTCACTCATTCACTCTCCCGCTCACTCATTCACCCTCACGCTCACTCATTCACTCTCACGCTCACTCATTCACTCTCCCGCTCATTCATTCACTCTCACTCATTCACTCTCCCGCTCACTCATTCACTCTCACGCTCAATCATTCACTCTCCCGCTAACTCATTCACTCTCACGCTCACTCATTCACTCTCACGCTCACTCATTCACTCTCACGCTCACTCATTCACTCTCACGCTCACTCATTCACTCTCACGCTCACTCATTCTGTCTCTCATTCACACTCACTCACTCTCTCACTCAAACTACAGTAATGAACATAAGTTTAGATTATACATGATAAAATCAAATGGTATTTAACTTATAATATGACAGATGAGAATACACAAACATATGGATTCGCGTGTTACATAACATGCGTGTTACATGACATGCATCTGCTCAGCTCTCTCTCTCTCTCTCTCTCTCTCTCTCTCTCTCTCTCTCTCTCTCTCTCTCTCTCTCTCTCTCTCACTCTGTATTCTTTCATATACACACACTCACACGCATGCGTACGCTCACACACACACACACTCTCTCTCTTTCTCTCTCATTCACTCTCACTCTCACTAATTCACTCTCCCGCTCACTCATTCACTCTCATGCTCACTCATTCACATCGCAATTGGGCAGCCAGCGGTAGCGTGAGTACTATATGATCGGTTGACTGCGGATGAATGTGAAGTAAATACAGTATCGTGCTTGACGATAAGCAGGTGAATCTAAGAATGTTTAAGGGGCAGAACGGGAGTGTCGCATGGGAGTGCGTATACGGTCGTGGACCGGCATTGGTGTGATGGTACGTTGTGAGACTGTCCACAAATAAATTCTTGGCCTGTGTTAGGACGCCCACGAGTCCTGTCATCTATCAACATTCATCGTCAACCAACTGTCATGTATATGTATCCGTCAACGAAAGCGAGAAGTACTAGCCGTGAGGACGCATATCAACCCATGGCAGTAAGTACACATTAAGAAGAAGTTAGAAGCAAGGAGTTGTGGCTTGTTGTAAATACCTTGGCCTGTCGGACTGGCTAATTGATTGATGCAAAAATCGGCAATATAGCATCCCGTGCAAATCGGTAGATGTCCCGACTCCTGTAGCAAAGTTCGCAATGTGTAGATGATAATCGTTTAACAGACATGTCGTTATAAACACGTCTAACACTCCCCCCCCCCCTCCCCACAAACACTCGCCGTAGTATACCATACCCACCCATAGCTCTTAATGCAGGCACCCTTAGATATTTTGTTTCCAGTTGTGTAGGGAAGACAATAAAGAGAATAGACAGCCCCAGGATAAAGTTGTGCCTAGAATGTAAACACAACCTGCTTCTAGAACAAGATGGATTCAGATATTGTTACTGCATATAATATCAAGTCGCATATGATGTGTCGCAGATAGTAGAATATGCCATTGACGAGAAGAAAGAGGTTATGACGTTAGGGATCGACATCAAACAGGCGTTTGACAAAATGTGAAAAGAAGACATCATAAATAAATTATCAAGAAGCGCAATCCTTGGATCCAATCTTTCCTGTATAACAGGACAACCTGAGTTGTTATGGATGGCCGACGAAGCAGAATATATTTAATTTGTCATTGAGTTCCTCAAGGAGGAGTTAATTTCTCAAACTCTCTTTCCGGTTGACCTCAATGACTTAGATTACTTATATACAGGAATGAATGCTGCACTGCATGCATATGCCTAGAAAATCTGGTGCACAGATGAAAGCAGCACATCAGCAAACTGCAGACTGTAGCCAGCTGATATGTTGATGAGACCGGACCAAACTAAAATGATTATTTTGCCGGTTAATGCAGAAGAACATGGCTACCACCCGGAAAATCAAAACAAAGACGATCTGTCATGCCTGTTTGCCTGTTTTTGTTGACTCTATGCCTTAAAGAAAGCTGAGGGAGTTTTACCGTGGAAGGGTATAGTTGATTTATGGGCAGACATTGGTGCAGTTAACGGAGTGTCTGATGACTGTAATGTCAGAACTCTCGTGTATTTTTCGGTGTTACAATTTTTGGCGTCTGTCTCTCAAGCTAAGATGTTAAAATGTTTTACGGTGTCTACATTTCCCTTGTTAATGTGCCTTACTTTTGTCAGTGGTGAAGTATTTCCTGTTTAAATGTCACAT
The DNA here is from genome assembly GCA_014155875.1 of Cepaea nemoralis. Taxonomy (NCBI): domain Eukaryota; kingdom Metazoa; phylum Mollusca; class Gastropoda; order Stylommatophora; family Helicidae; genus Cepaea; species Cepaea nemoralis. The sequence continues at coordinate 76,771 of JACEFZ010006769.1, read as the reverse complement.
CTTTAGTTAGGGTGTCTGGCGTTTGTTTGAGTACCACATTCTACTCATTTTAAGAGTGTACTATTTGGTTATTGTAACTGGTGTACCTGACAGACATGGCCTGGTTTGAGAGCAGAGGTATGGTTATTGTAACTGGTGTACCTGACATGGCCTGGTTTGAGGGCAGAGGTACGGTTGTTTACTAGGGAACACTCATTGTTAATGTTTGATTGTAGAATGCGTTTGTCTGTAGTGTTTGGTTTTATGATTCATAGACTGTTTGAACATTAGTTGTCCCTGAAGTTGTAGAATTTGATAAATAAAGAGCGTCTTTGTTGTTCCCGATTTGTTAGTTTAATCTGTGTAAGTTTAGTTTGTACACTCGCTGATGCTATTACAGCTTGTGACATAGCGTTTCACCAAACTGCATTTTCTTAGTTCGGTTCGGTAACTAGCAGTCCCACGGGATAGTAAATGGACAATAAACAGTTCACTTTGGCTTCATTCAGTGAAGCAAGATTTGATTGCCACAAAGGGGGACTTGTGTGTAAAAGGTTAATTACGGCGCGGTGGAAACATATCAAGAGAAGGTCCGTGCAGGTAGAGAGAAGACAAGTGTATGTGTATTGAGTGATCACTTCATTCTACAGACACACCGACATTGTAAAAATGGATGGCTCGGCCAAAGATGTATGTTGCAATGTCATTTTTATAATGACATTTGTGACCCTTATGATAGAAGTTGCCCTTCTAGTATTTCTCGTTCTTGACTTGGGGACATACATCGCAAGTACCTCTGAAGTCAGAGTGGGTTAGCCTGATTGTGAGGAACACTGGCAATAATTTCTAACGCGCATGCAAAATGCAATCTAGTGCTATTAGAAGTACGTGTGTGGACTACACTTGAGTTCAAAGGGAGCTAGCTACTCTACTTTGCCTTGTCCACCAGTAGAACAGACAAGTGATTGTGTGGATAGAAACAAGCTGTGGCGAGCTAGCTACTCTACTTTGCCTTGTCCACCAGTAGAACAGACAAGTGATTGTGTGGATAGAAACAAGCTGTGGCGAGCTAGCTACTCTACTTTGCCTTGTCCACCAGTAGAACAGACAAGTGATTGTGTGGATAGAAACAAGCTGTGGAAAAGCTCTAAACGATATGGAGTGAGTACACGGCTAACACACTTAAGCTTATGCAACAACAGTGAATGCACGATACGGACAAATGGTGGACACTTAGAACCCTTCACCATAATATCGGGAGTACGCCACTGTTGTGTCCTGTCCTCTCTCGTGTTCATAACACATATCCACACCATATGTAAAGAAACCAGCCAAATAGAGACAACGCCGCATGATGAAAAGAACACACAAGAAGAACCAACGGCAAATTACACCATCAAAGAACTAATATTTGCGGACGATCAAGCACTAATAGAAGAAAAAAATAGAAAGGAACATAACATGATAGTTAGCATCGGTAAAACATAGATAATGACCACCATCATACAAAATGACATACATCATACAAAGAAGAAAACACAACCACATATTAATCGAAATGATTTGAGTTGAGTTGAGTTGAGTTGCGCTAAGAAACGACATAATTGCACTCGGATATTCTCACACGCGCTCCGTCTACTTGTTCAACAGCCAGCCAAGAGTCATACTGCTAATAGCTCCAACTGCAATCCAATTGAAAGTTGTCCTGGTCTTTCCTCTCAGTTTTGAAATTTCTCCAGAGCCGAGCCGATCCCCCGCCAAAACACTCTACCCAGTGCTCAGTCTGTTCCACCCCAGCCTCCACCTAGTTCCACAAGCGTCCGACCACTTGTTCCTAGTCCATGAGTAATATACCTAGAGAGGTGCATTTCCTGTCAGCCTATCTGCCTGTTCATTCCTCCGCACTCCCGCTTGACCAGGGCAGACAATACATATACTTCCCACAATATGTGACCTCTGAATCAAAGCAAGCCATTCTACACTAACCATTCATTTTTGCACCTTACTTATCATACCCGTGTGTCCGTAATGAAGATAATATGTGTTACAACGGTCTCCTCCAGCCATATGAAAGCTGTTGTTACTGCTTCCACCTTCATGGTCATGCTGGAGGTTGTATTCTCATGCACTAGACTCTCCTTTGTTTCAAGCATCATCCACTAGCCTTCGCAATGAAACCAAAGGCAATATGTCTGTTTCTCACACTGACCCATCGGTGTAGATCACTATGTCATCTAAAAGAACATTCCATGAAGCAAGTAAATAGTGTCACGTACTTAAGAATTATAATATCATCAAATGTCAAATCAGTTGACTAGATCGAAAATAGATGCAATAAGGCGCACCAACACATCGGGCAAATGCTACCATTACTATAGAACAAACACTATCAATAAGTACTGAAAAGCACTCTACAACACAAACGTCCTACAACTCTATGCTACCAATGTCAAACTTGGAAAAATCCAGAAAATTAGAAGAGAAAAGTTACAGCAACAGCAATTGGATTCCTGAGACCCGGACGAGCCCGCACTTAGCTTATGTTTTGGCCTGATCAACGAAAGTATAAAGAAGAAGAAAAAATTTATACTCAAGTATTCCTGGTACAATGTATCGGACAATGGCTGTTCAGTACTGCCCGAAATCACACTGGATCTTAATTCAGGTCGACAACAAATATGGAGTTTACACGGGACAGGTATGGATGACACAAAACAACCTGTTGTTTTTGGAACAAGAGAAATTAAAACATGTGCAAGTGTGTGGTGTATGTAATGTCACTTAAGTTTTTGTAGGTTTGTATGTCGTCAAGTATTTTTGTTAGTCGTTTCACCACAATCAACAACTCTCTTTTCACACTTTTTAGACTTTCCGCTTACACTACTCCTACTCAATGACATTCAAGGACATGGCCGCCATTTTTGTTTTTATCTTTTTCACTAGATCGGTTGAAATTCACTAACAAATAAACATCCTAATGCCATTGTGAACAGCGAATGTTTAAGGCCTGCATTTGCGAAAGTATTAGGTTATTTTTCTAGTGAACCTATTCTAAAATTACCCGATCTTAGCACTATTTTCAGGTTAAGATGTGATGCGAGCTCCGTAGCCATTGGAGGGGTGCTTCTTCAAGAACACGACAAAATATTGTACCCTGTATACTACGTCTCTCGAAAACTGAACACCAGGGAACGGAATTACAGCACGCCGGAACGTGAAGCCCTCGCTCTTGTGTTTTCGGTACGTAAACTTTCAAGATTTCTGTTAGGAAAACATTTCATTGTAGAGACAGACAATAGTCCATTGACGATTATCACCAGAGGAACTCCAAGTATCCACAAAGTGGCAAGATGGTCCCTTCTTCTGCAGGATTTTAGCTTCGAAGTCAGACATATAAGAGGCTCACAAAACTCACTGGCCGATCTTCTATCTAGATGTCCATACGACTTACCCATTAGCCATGTAACACCCGAGCACACTGCAGATGGTGTATAAACTGGAAATTAAATAGTGCTCAACACCACAGCCAATTGTGACATCATGTCAGTAACGCTGTGAAGAATGATGTGATAGGGAAGATTTAATCTTTCATTGTAAATAAATTGTGTATATACTACTATTATTATGTGAATGAATGTGTCGTATAACTGTGAGATATGTGAAAGAATGTGAATAGTATTATAAATATGTAATAGTATTAGAAACAGACACTACAAGTGTCACAGGACAGTACTACAGGACCCAACGACTTACCGAACGCGAACTGCGTCAAGTAATCCTGAGAACATGCACAAAGATGATTCCACGGCATTTTAACAAGTACGAATGATGACCATGACAACCTAATCCGAGAAGAACACGGAAGAAACTATCCAACAGCTGATTACAACAACTGGTTGCTCCGTTTGTTTAAAGTCCATCTAGAACGGAAGACCTTGATGTGAATGTCAACATAACACATTTGTGGAACAACACAGCTGTACACTTCCGGTATATTTGCATATTAATTTGAAAGTTAGCAGACGATACTAAAATGTTCATAAATCTATGACAATTGTATGAAACTTTGGGTATGAAATATGTCCATATACGGAATCGTATATGTTGATTTTTGTTAGATGTAATCTTAGCATCGTAACTTGATTTACTTTTTCACAACAGTGACCTTTTGTGCACTTTTGTCAATAAGTATCAAATTATGACACTAAGAACTGAAATTTTACTTGTAATTCATTTCGTTGAAAGCATGATAAAATTACCGTCCCTAACTTTTGTATTATATCCAAGGGACATAACTAAAAACTGTTGGTGATGTGTAAATATGTATTGAAACTATCAACATGTTTGCCTGATGGGTAACACGTCAATGTGACGTCATTTGTGTATAGAGAGAATTGCCAAAACTGTAGACCTCCATTGGACTCTCTGATTAAATAAGTTTAGAGGTCTAATGTTGGAGTTATCTTACAGGTAGATACTCACAGTCTGACCTGACGCTTTGGAATTTTTGTTTTTTGGTTGAGAGGTAGGGGCAAGTTAGCCGTAACCTACCGGACTGGCTGTGTCACAGCGAGGTAATATCCATCAAATTGATTGTACTTGACGGGTGTACTTGATGGTTAAGCATAAAGATTGTATGCATATTGTTTGCTAATCACCTGTACATGTTAATAACAATCAAAGATTTATGTCAGATGAAGTACAAAGTTCGATTCTGACAAGGTAAATAACAGCTATATAGAGTACATGAAAGGAAAACCTTTCATGAAAAAGGGGGGTGGAGAGTGTCAGATTCTCACCCGGAGTTGCAACGCGTTGTCTGTACCAACGCCAGGCAATGCATCCGAGCTTAACGCTGAGCTATGTTAAACACTACAGTTATAACGCGGCGTCTTCGACAGCGCCAGAGAAGCCCAGCCGGGTTCAACACTGAGCGACGCTAAGCAGTCGTGGGTCAGCGGGAACACAGCGTGAACATTGTGGGTCACGCAAGGTGACTCGACCCCAACTAACGTATATGCTGAACGGCTGGTCAGACAGGGCTTGGGAGCCGTATTGGACAGACGCGAGTGAATGAGGCCTGAGTGTTTGAGCAAGCATTGATAGCTAGCCTGTATGACTGTTGGAGACTGAACGCCTGGTGTGTTTGACTTGTAAGGGGATTGCATTGATATATTCTTGGATTGATTGTATTTATGATATAATTATATTGTGAATTATGATTGCGCGATGCCTGTATTGTTTCTGATGAGTGCATTGCGCGAATAAAGAGTGTGAATTATATCATCGGGTATTCACGTCGAGTTATTTAATAGTAATATTTAGTATCTCACTTGTCAGTAAACGAGCTACAGTTCTTGCCTTACGCAAGACCCTGACAAGTATACTTAATGTATCAAGAAGAGAGAAAATCAGAAATGATGAAATCAGGACTAAATTAAGGATTATAGAAACGATAGATTTCATCAGAAAACAGCAAGTTAAGTGCTTTGGCATCTCAACCTTTTTTAGCCCGTGCCCCCCTTCACCATATTTTCAGAACGTCATTCCCCCCTTTCATATTTCCTGCCTAAATATCCCCCCTCCCGCCCCTACACAGTATACATAATAATGGAATCACATACTAAAACAAGTCTAGACGTCCACATAAAACGTGATTTGTGGGTCTACTTACTTTATAAAATGAATTTTAGAAGGGTGAGACGTACAGAACCGTAAAGTATGAAGGGAAAAACAAGATCAAGTAATCGGTTCTTGTATTAACGCGATCTTGAAATAATCTTCATCCCCCCCCCCCCCCGGAAACCCCAAAATCCCCCCTGGGTGGGGGATTCCCCACCGGTTGAGAACCATTGATCTAACAGTATCCCACAACAAGCAATGATATACAGACCAAATGGAAACAGAAGATGAGGCCGACCAGGTAGACTTTGGGCACAGAGAATAGCAAAGTGGATGAGGATCTAGATACATGCAGCCCATGAACGGGCATTCTCCGGCTGATTATGCTTGACCTCGACACTGCAAGTACAAGGAGACCCGATAAGATGAGGCGATATAAAATGAGATGAGTGCATTTGTGCCCATTGGACAACCAGTTAGTTAGTTAGTCGACAGATCATCCTCGTTGCACATCGAACCATTCAGTCCATAAGTGCTCGGATCCCATCCTCAGCAAATCCCGCAGCGTGTAGCGGCTAACGACGCCAGTTCTGTGTTGGTTTATCAATCTTCTTTGGCTTCCTGCGTAGTGTTCTTGTTTGGCCACCCCTCTTTTAATTTGCTGCTCCCGCAGTCTGGCCATTGTTGTAGATTCACAGTCATCACTTGGTTCTCGCAAAAGTCTCACTTCTCGTAGAGCATTCAGAATGTCAGCCTGGTCCATGGCGCGTCCGCCCTCCACAGTAGCCTCACCTGCGAGCTTGTCAGCCCGCTCATTTCCTTGTACTCCCGCATGACCTGGCACGAAGATGAAACTAATCCTAGCCAGCCGAGACCGCTTCAGAGGCAGCAACCACTCTCTTCGGATCGACCCCTCCTCTATCCTCTTGATCATGTTCATTGAGTCGCTAAGGAAACAAGCCCTAGTGAATGTCTGTGTCTCGAGCCATGTTATTGCTTTACTTACTGCCATGACTTCCATGGTCAGGCTACTTGTGGTTTCAGTGAAAGCACCAGAGTCCTCCTTCACAATTCTCCCTCCGGCCCGAGCTGTAAAGGCCCATGAGCTTCTCATATGTCGGACGACCGACCCATCTGTGTAGATGACCGCGTCACCGTCTAGCGAATTCTCGAAAATCAACGCTTGTACTTCAGCCTCAACAGCAGCCGGATTTTCTTGTCTGCATTTTCTATCTAGTTGGATGCAAACTGAAAAGGATGTGCAGAAGTCTGTTGGCACTTGCACCCACTCCTCGCCAGGTTCTAAGTCCTCAAGTGAACACACCTGTTGAAGAATGTCTTCGGCTTGACCCATCCACGACCGTCCTCTTTTTAACCTGCTGCCCTTCACCTTCCTAATTTCACTATGCAGTGGATGTTGTGTGTTTGCGTTAATTTTGAGGTAGGCGCGTGCCCTGCAAACTTGTATTCTCTCTTCAATGGTTGGAAAATCAAGAAGGTAGCGCATCGCCCTGCATGCTGTATCTCTTGTACATCCAAGAATAATGCGCATTGCTTCATTCTGTATCCTTTCCATCCTTTCTATCTGCTTATGGCTGAGAGTCAGGATTGCCATTGCATACTCCAAAACAGACATGACCAGCCCCTCGTACAGAAGACATAGATGGCGCTGCTCACAGTTTGCTGCCGCCATCACCCGCATCGCTGCCAAACCCCGCTTGGCCTTTGTTATCACCTGGTCTATGTGCACATTATAAGCAAGGCTTCGATCAAACCGTATTCCCAGGTAATTCATTGCCTGCGTTCTTTCCACCGTCTCTGAACACAGCATTACAGTTGGTGTTGGATTGTTGACAATATGATTATTCAACGAGAACCAAGTCACTGTTGCCTTTGTTGGGTTGACCATTGCCCCAGCTTCATCACACCAAGTACTTATGCGATTGAGTTCGGTTTGTAGTTCCACAGCAACATCCTCTCTATCCTTACCCTGACGATACACTAAAACATCATCGGCATACGACAATGTCCTGCCAGGTCCAGTGATCTGCTCACTGGTGATTCTCACTGTGTAGGCGTTGAACAGTACCGGAGATAATGGCGATCCCTGTGGTAGGCCAGGATATATTGTTGTTGGTTCCGAAGTCCAACTGCCACATCTAAAAACTACTTTCCGTTGGTAGAGGGCTGCAGCGATCCAACTAAGGAGGAATGGACTTACGTTTAGTTCAAGAAGCTGAAACATTAAAAAATCCAGTGGTACTCTGTTGTATGCGTCCTCAAGATCAATCGCTGCAGCAACGGTTTCAGTGCCTGCGTGGAAACCTTCATAGACATCCTGGGCAAAGACTGCTGCATTGGTCCAGGTTTCTCTTTTTGGACGGTACCCACCCAGGGTAGGTGGGAAAACACCTTGCCTCTCTAGTTGGCTTGATATTTTCCTGGCAATTACCTTCTCCAGCAGCTTGCCTATTGTATTCTGCATGGTTATAATTCGATATCCCTGAATTTTTTTGTGGTCTTTGTCAGGCTTCGGCAAGGGAATCAGATAGCTGTGTAACCATTCCTCCTTGATGCTAGCACTCCCTATACTGTTGTTGTACATGTCTGCTAATTTCTCTAGCTCATTGTCGGTACACCTATTTATGTCGTCGTATCTTATGCCATCAGGACCTGGAGCACTGTTTTTTGATCGTCGAAGCACAGCCTTGATTTCTTTCACTGTCACTGTGTCTTCCTCCGAAGTGTTCTGGGCCTTGCATCTGTCTGAGGTGACCTCCTTGGCCAGATTTAGGCCTCCCATGTCTGTCTGGTTGCCCTGCTCAAGGTAGCGTTCAAAGAGGGCTTTGCCCTTGTCCTCGTCAGTCCTCTGCCAGGTGAGGTCAGCACCTTGGAAGTCTGAAATGCTCTTATTCTTGACTACACCACTCATGCTTTTATGTAGTCGCCAGAACAATTTCAGTGACTTGTCTGTGCTTACTCTTTGACACACCTCTGCCCATTTTTCGCTTTTAACCACCTTGACCAGTTTTTTGAAATAGCTTACTTTTGTGTGCATCTCTCTTTCTAAGTGCAAGCAGGGACTAGGATGACCAGCTCTGTTCTTCTTGGCATTTTGCCATCTCCTTACAGCACTACGCTTATCCACCCAAGCCTTCTCCACCTCGAAACTCCACCACGGTGGATGCTCCCAGCTTTTTTTCCTGCCCTGAAACGTTCTGCGCTTGTCACGTCTTATTTTACTCACCACATCTTGCCCTGTACTGTCATACTGGAACGTCTTTACCTTTAGCTTGTGCTGCCTGGTTCTGCCTTTCTCCACCAATATGCTGCACGGGTGGTGGTCGCTGCCATGGTGTCCTAGGACACCCCATCTACACACTGTAGTGAGTGAAGGTGAAACTAGCGCCAGATCAATAGCACTGTCCTCATCGCCTGGACGGCTTGCTGTCCTGGTGACACAGCCACTGTTAATACAAACCAGGTCGATGGTTTCCAGTGCAGTCTTGAGCTCCTCCCCTTGTGTATTGGAGGAAGTGTTTCCCCATCCTCTGCCCTTAGCGTTGAAGTCACCACAGAAAATAACATGTCTCTCTTGGCCCAATATGCCACTTAAGCACTGCCACTTCTGGGCGTCCATACTCGCATTGCGGGCATAAACATTAACCAACACGAATGGTATACTGGAATGAACTCTCAACGCCTGTATTTGTATATCGTCACTGTCCCAACTGGACATGTCTAGCTCTGACGCCACCATGCTGTCGCGAACGAGAATCGCCGTTCCCAGATGTCGTCTGTTGTAGAAACATTTGAAGCCGGCAATTCGGAGTAGCTGATCGCCCAGTCTCGTCTCCTGGAGTGCTACAATGTCGTTCCTGTAAACTAGGGTTTCTAAAATAGAGCCCCGTTGTTTTACACTGGCACAGTTCCAATATAGAATACGGATGTTCCTGAGTCCTAGACGGTGACACTTGAGTCTAAAACGCCTCAAACCTCCGCGCTTACCTTGTTTCTTTTTCCCTGCGCGGCTACCACGCCGCTTCGTTATGTTGACTGCTGGCCCATCGGAAAACACACGTTGTTCCGCCATGTTGAAAAAACGTAAACACAGACTGATTTGAACCACACACGCTGCTGAAAATTCACTCAAGGATGGCTTCGCTCGATGCACGAACTCCGTAGCACCCGCGCAGATCTTGAGTAGAAACTCCTGGTTTTACATCCTGGCACACCAATTACACGCCAGAGATGAATAAATCCATCCCCGTCGCGAAAAAGTTAACGAACACAAAACAACACGACCGTCCGTCGCCATCTTGAAACCGGAAGCTTGGTAATCAAAAGTATGCCACTTCGCTCTATTTAAAACCAGGAGAATCATTTCAATGTGGCTCTCCGTAGTACAACGTTCAGTTACCCAGACAGAAGATTGTTGTCTCCAATAAGTGGGTTTCATCAAGTACTCTCGACAGAAGCTTGTGGGCTGAAGGACTGTTTATCTCTGATGGTGTGGGTATACAGTACACGTCTAACCATGGCCCACGTGAAGCATGGAGGCATCGTGTTTCTGCAGTATGAAATTGTATAACTTTTGAATATTCAACAACAACAAAATTATAGTTCTATTCTACATAAATGGCCGAATCATGTAATATGTATGTGTCCTATAAAGTCAGTAATGTATGTTATTCTTATAATTGTCCATAGTTTCTCCTTTCTCTATCTGTACCTTCTCGCTTTGTTTTTCCAACTGTGTTCTTAAGCATCCCAGTTCATGTAATGTAATTTTACGATTGTGTTTTTCCTGAACTGTTGTTGTTTACCATTGGTAACACGATATTGGGAACAATAGTGCGTCTGTCAGCTTTGTCTTTGTATGCTAGTTGACAGTTGGATGTTTTAGAATAGATGTTATTTGATAGGTAATATTGTTTGCTTACTGAATTATCGTTTCTATCTGTCTATCTAGTCATCAATACGCTGTATACACACGGCCCATATACATGTACTGTATACACACGGCCCATATACATGTACTGTATACACACGGTCCATATACATGTACTGTATACACACGGCCCATATACATGTACTGTATACACACGGCCCATATACATGTACCCCTTAACTTGTTTTAATGGTTTTCCATTCACATTTACATTTTTCTGTAACCGCTGTCTTAAACCGTCATGACTTCTGTTTTGTGGATGTTAATATTTATATTAGAAATGAAACAACAATTGTCATGACAGATTATATGGAGTTCATCAGCCATGTCTTCAACACATATTTGTTGCACGCATTATCTAGTCTGACTATGTTCGCTGTATTACATTTTCATACCATTTCTCTTTGGTCGCTATCTTAAATGTCCGTTCTATTTCTCTATGTTCGTTGTCTTACATTTCCATACCATTTCTATATATTCCATGTCTTCCATGTTCATCATATTTCTCTATGTTTGCAGTCTTACAATTTCGTACTATTTCTCTATGTTTGCAGTCTTTCAAATTCGTACCATTTCTCTATGTTTGCAGTCTTACCATTTCGTACTATTCCTCTATGTTTGTAGTCTTACCATTTCGTACTATTCCTCTATGTTTGCAGTCTTACCATTTCGTACTATTTCTCTATGTTTGCAGTCTTACCATTTCGTACTATTTCTCTATGTTTGCAGTCTTACAATTTCGTACTATTTCTCTATGTTTTTTTGTTTGCTTTTTTTCTCTCTGTGATTACTTCTGCCATTCAATTTTTCTACGCTGTGTTTTTAATGTATGGTATTATTTCTATGGATATGTGTTTAATGTATGGTATTATTTCTATGGATATGTGTTTAATGTATGGTATTATTTCTATGGATATGTGTTTAATGTATGGTATTATTTCTATGGATATGTGTGTTTAATGTATGGTATTATTTCTATGGATATGGTGTTTAATGTATGGTATTATTTCTATGGATATGTGTAGTATGGTATATTTCTATGGATATGTGTGTTAAATGTATGGTATTATTTCTATGGATATGTGTTTTAATGTATGGTATTATTTCTATGGATATGTGTTTAATGTATGGTATTATTTCTATGGATATGTGTTTAATGTATGGTATTATTTCTAGGGTAGGGTTTTTAATTATTTTTTTTTCTATAAGGGTTTTTAATGTTTTTTGGTTTTTTTCATATATTGTTTTTAATGTTTATTATTTCTAGGATATGTTTTTTTTTTTTTATGGTATTTTTTCTAGGGATATGTTTTTTTGATTATTTTTAAAAAATTTTCCTAAACCCCCCCTTCACCATTATTTAAATCCTTCCGAATTCCCCCCTTTTATAAATTTTCGTATTCCCATGCCCTTCTTAAACCCCCCCCCTTTCCCCCCATTAGCCCATACAAAACAAGTTTTTAGAAAACCCACACACTTTTTTATTAAAAACCCCCCAAAAAAACCCCGTTGGATCCCCAAAACTTTAAATGGAAATTTTCCCCCCCAATTTTCCCCTACCCCCCCCCAACCCCAAAATGTCCCCCCCCTTTTTTCTCCCCCCCGAAACCCCCAAAAATTCCTCTCCCCCACCCCCCCCTGTTCCGTTCCCCCCCCCGGGACCTTTTAAATTTCCTCCTGCCTGACCTTCCCTGGCGGCTCCTTTTCTTCCTGCCCCTCCCTTTCACCCGCTCTCCACCGGGTCCCCCCCTTTGGCCCCCTTTCCCCCTTCTCCCTAACCCCCGAAACGATGTCCCCTTGCCACTGTCGGACTTGACCCTTTCCCCCTTTTTAAAATCCATAAAACCGTCTTTCATTATAACCCTGCCTTTAATATTACCCTCTTGAAATTCCCCCCATTGTTATACCCAACGTTATAAAAATTTCACACAGGGCCCTAAAAATATAAAAACCCGGGGTTTTCCCCAAATTTTTCTTTTCCCCCCCCAAAACCCCACCCCCATTTTTCCCCCAAATTTCCCCCCCCAACCCCATTCCCTTTCCCACCCCCCCCCTACCCCCCCCAAAAATTTAAAAAAAAAAAATATTTTTTAAAAAAAAAACCCCCCCAACTAAAACCCCTTTAAAAGTCGTAAAAAACCACTCCCCTTTGCCCCCTTTTGGGCCCAGGAATTGTTTTGGGTATCAAGGGGAAACCCCCCCCCCATTTAACCCTCCTGTTTCAACCCCTTTAAAAACCCCAACATGTTATTCCCAAAAAATTAGCTTCCCATTTCAAATTTTTTCCTTTTTAAATTAATAAAAACCCCAAAAAAAAGGGTAAAACATTATAAACCCCCTTAATTTACAAAACCCCTATTTTTTTTCTTTGCGTTACCCCCCCAAATTTTAAACCGTGGGAAATATGAATACTTTTAATCAAGATTATTTTTAAATTACTTAAAAATAAAAAACACAAAATTTCGTGTTTTCCTTTTAAAAATCCCTTTAAAATTTTTTAAAATCGAAAAACCCTTTTCCATTTTAAATGTTGTCTGCTATTTTTTTCAAAATTTATAATTAATCCTTTACCCCCTTAAAATCCTTTAAAAGATTTTTAAAAAATCTTTTCCCGGGTTTCGTTTTTAAAAAAAAAGTTCCCCCTTGGGTAAATTTTTACCCAATCTTTCCGGCCCACAAATTTCCCTGTTTAAAACAGTCCCACTGGTTGGGTTTCCATGCAATTAAAAATCCCCTTTCATTTTTTCCCCCTTTCCCCCCGAAATTAAAATTTTCCTAAAAAACCCCAACCGAAGTTGCCCCTTTCCCCTTTGGGTTTCGTTCGGTTAAGTCCTGGACCCCTTTATTGTCAAATTTAAATTTAAATTTCCCCCTTTCCCACTTATCCTTTTACCAAAATCCTCCCTTTTTTATAAAATAAAACCTAATAAAATAGTAACCCTACCCCCCAAATTGTAGCCCTTCCCCATTTTTTGTTGGAAAAACATTTATTTCATTTGCAAAATTTTCCTGTTTCCTGAGGGGATTTCTACATACTCACTCCCTTGGGTCTCACTTCGGTGGGACAACGTGAAAAAAAGACCCCAAATTAAATTTGGGTTTCCCCCCCCGGGGATATGTCAAACCCCCTCCTAAAACTTGAAGTTTCAAAGACCCCGTGCAATATATGATTCCCCACACCTGAATTCATCCATCGTAAGGGCTGCTGTCCGATTCTACGATGAAATGGCGTCCTAGAAGAAATCTAGACAATTTGGTGATCCCTACTACTAAAGCTAGGGCTTCTAGTTGAGGAATGGACCATGCCCGCTCTCGGGCTTTCAGCTTCCGGGATACGAAATAAACTGGGTGGAGGATGTTGTTATACTCCTGCAACAGGACTGCTCCAATCGCGACGGAGCTAGCATCTGTGCGTAATCTGAAAGGTAAACGGATATCGGGCAATTTAAGGATACGATTCTGTTTATTCTTATCGGAAAAACATGATAGCACTTTATGAAATGCGATTTTTAGGCATTGATCGTGTACAATTTTCTCAGGTTTATCCTTTGTTAGTAAATTAGTAAATACCTCGGTCAGTTCCGAAAAATCAGGAATAAATTGCCTATAGTAATTGATTAGGCCCAGCAAACTTCTGACCTGTTTTTTAGTAGTCGGAAGTGAGAGTTTTAGTATCTTGGACACAATTTTATCGTCTGTCGTGACAAAGCCATTGGATATTTTGTAACCCAAGAATGATATTTCCTGGTAGGCTATGTCTACTTTTGCAGGCTTCACTGTCAGTCCGTGCTGTCTGATCCGTTCAAATGTTTGGTCTAATGTCTTAATGTGCTCCGTCATTGTCTCTGTGTGAATGCATATGTCGTCAATATAGCAGATTATGTTGGGAATGTCTCTTAGAAGTAGTCGTGTCATACGTACGAATGTGGCTGGGGCGTTAACTAGCCCAAATGGAAGTTTGCACCATTCGTACAGTCCCCAAGGTGTGGCGAAAGCTGTCAGATGTCTGCTCTGTTCGTCTACAGCAATCTGCCAATAACCTTTAACCATGTCTACAGTCGTGAAGAACCTAGCGTCTGTCAGTTCTGTCAGAAGATCGTCAGTGTTTGCCATAGGCTCAAGATCTAGAACAGTTATTTTATTCAGTTTTCGGTAGTCGATGCACAGTCTTATTGTGTTGTCCTTTTTGCGTACTATGACCATGGGAGATGAATAGTCTGATTGGGATCGTCTTATGATGTTATTTTTCTCTAAGTTGATGATTTCTTGATGTAACTGTTCTTTGTAATGTAATGGGATGGTGTATGGTCTGCATCTAATGGGTGCGTTTGATGTGAGTGCGATGTGATGCTGTACTAATTCTGTTTGTCCTGGGTTGTTGGAAAAGATGGTGTTGTACTGTTGTATAAGTTGTTTGCAACTGTCTGTGTCTGCTTGAGTTAAATTTGGGTTGATTTTGATCTCCTTCAAGCAGTCTGTCGTGTCTAATGCAGGTGTTGGAATTTCGTCACTAGCATCGTCGTCTTCGTGATCTATTATCACTGTACAAGCTGTTGTATTGTCTTGTTCGTCGTCTCTGTTGTAGTATGGTCTTAGCATATTTATGTGAAATATTTTGTGTTTGTCTTTTATAAGGATCTCGTAGTCTACAGGTGAAATCTGTCTTGTCACTTTAAAAGGTCCCTGCCAAGAATCAGTCAGAAGGTGTCTGTCACTGGGTAGCAGAAGAAGAATGTCCTGTCCAGGTGTCAATGTTATTGTCCTGTTACCTTTGTCAGCATACTGTCTATAAGTAGCACCAGATAGTTTTAGTGCATTCTTTGCAATAACACAAGATTTGATGATTCTTTCACGCAATGATGTCACATATAAGTACGATGATATGGGTTTAAGTACTGGTGTAGAGTCAGTTAACATTTGGTGGTAAATGGTCAATGGGCCACGTGGTTTGGCACCATAGATAAGTTCAAAAGGAGAGAAACCGGTACTAGCATGTGGTACCTCGCGATAAGCAAAAAGAATAGCTGGTAGATATACATCCCAGTTGTTGGGGTGTTCTTGCGTCACTTTTGCAAGCATGTGCTTAAGATCCCCGTTAAACTTCTCTATTACTCCGCTACTGTGAGGATGGTAGGGGGAATTGAAACACTGCTTAACTCCCAGCATTTTGGTGAAAGCTTGGGTGGATGCGGCAATAAACTGAGTGCCCCTATCAGATTGGATAGTAGCTGGAAACCCTATCCTAGAAAAAATATGGAAGAACACTTCCATTATGTCATTGGCAGTTATGTTCTTTAACGGAATAGCTTCTGGCCAGCGGCTACATTGATCAATCACCGTTAGAATAAATTTATTCCCTCTAGTTGTTGTATGACTGAGAGGCCCCACTATGTCAACCGATAGCTTTTCAAAAGGTCGACTGGCTAAGTCGGTGACTTGTAACTTTGCCTGTGGGTGTTTACCTTTTTTAACCAGTTTCTGGCAGGTGTCACAACTTCTGCAATATTCTTTAATGTCATTGCAAAATTTTGGCCAGTGAAATTGTGTCAATAACCTTGATCTGGTCTTAACGTATGCCATATGACCTGCAAGAGGTATATCGTGTGCAAGATGTAAGGCTTGTTTGCGATAACTAGTTGGCAAAACAGTTTGCTCTGTGTGTCAGGATCTTCTATTAGGCTCGTTGGCTAACACATGTGAGACAGTACAGTATAACGTGATTCGACGTAAGACACAGCAACACAAGTTCTATGGATTTATTGCCACATTAAATACATAACGATAATTACAGCAATGTACAACATTTAACTCACAACCACATTACAGCTCATAGGTCTGGCGCTCAAGATATCAGTCGTTCAGCTTACAACCACGGAGATTCACACAAACGCCTTGCTCTCGTCACACACGTCCGTTCAGAGTCCTGTCCCAGCTTGGTCTCAGCTCTCACGCACACTGTCCACTGCCTCTCGTGGGGTCACGTGGCTTTGCGTGCGTCTGTCGTCAGCGCTGGTCGCGTGTCAGGTAACAATCTCGCCAGCCGACAACTCTTGTCCGCCGGGTGCCGTAACGATGTTGCTGCGTAGCTAGGCTCTGACATTCTCCCCGGGTACCTCAATGAAAGATGCCATCTTTCATTCATGATGTATGTATATACTGGGGTAGTGTTAATTTCATGTCAGAGACTACTTTTTCCCAGTGTTATGCATGAAAATACATATAAGGCATAGAAATATATACAAAAAAAATGTAAGTTGCATTGAAATGACAAATGAAGTACAACTTTTAACACAATTCAGGTTTCATCCCCCTGATGCCTGGTTACCTTCATTGCAATAATACCCAGTCAGATCAGTAGCACCAGCTTCACGCATCTACCTCGCAGCTATTTGAAAAAAAACGTAATAATATGATTGTTTTGCAACAACCATCTAGCCAGACTGAAATACGGCTTTGTATTCGTCGTATTAAACACTTAAACTCTGCCCTCATTTGGTCAGGAGCTCTTATGTTGGTTTGCAATGTTGGCAGCTCTATGACATGCTTGGTGGACGCCTACCTGCTGTGCTAACCATTTGAGCAACAAAATGTCTATCTATACAATATACATTAATGAATATGTTTCAAATTATGGCCCTTGATGTAATTCACAAATGCAAGGGAAGTAATTTAGACATTTAAGAAATTTCATACATTACAATAATTATTTAATTTCTTAGCGTCATTGCTTGACGTTTCTTCATATTAACGAGAAAAAGTCGGTAATATGAATACATTAATCAAGATATGATTCTAAGATTACACTAATCAAAATAAATAAGTACCCAATTGGTATATTATATTTTATAGATTCAAAAGGATTTTACAAGTGTCATGAATTTTTGAAATTTTGTATGTCGTCTGCTAATTTTGCTAGACTTTTTAAATTACACCGGAAATATACACGAAACGCAAAATTTGGTTGATGTTACACTGTCTGAACACAAATGATCCGGTTTTATTTCGGAACGGATAGTAAAATGTTCTCACAGTTCGTGTCTGATGTTATAGTATCACAACGGATTATGATGGAATGTTCTTATTTCCGATGTGTTCACAACTTCTGGATAAAGATCGACTGTTCTTATTTCTGATGTTCAAACGTCGAATAATTTGGATTAAATTCGCTGCAGAGGTGGTTTAGGAGTCAATGTTCGGTCCACATTTGCACATGTTAAAATATCACGGTGAAGAAAATCACTCACAAATGTCACAATGGTAAAGTTCGCTTCTGGTAAGTGGTTAAGCGTCTGTGACATTGTTGTTGGTGTATATATACAATTAATATTGTTCTCATTCTAACACACACTACACAATTATACTACACTCATTACATGACTTGATTAAAATAAGTATATTATACATGTCGGTTTCTAAACCGTATCACAATTTTACTTATAGACCTTACACAGTAGGTGAATGGAAAAAAACTTTCACACATTGGTGGCTGTGTTGGGCTGAGTGTAATATTACACAGTGCACTCAGACATTGCTTACTGGGTCTGTCGGACAACGGGACAAAAGGTCGGCGATTGTATTCATTCTGCCGGGAATATGGCGAACTTCAAAACTGAAATTCTGTAGCTTCAAGGACCAGCGAGCAATCATATTATTTGATGGTACTGTGGAATTTATATACCGTAATGGACTGTTGTCAGTTTCGATGATAAAGTGACGTCCTAGAAGATATCTGGACAGCTTCGTCACACTTTCTACTAAGGCCAATGCTTCTAATTGCGGAATGGACCATGCCCGCTCTCGGGGCCTTAGTTTTCTTGATAGAAAACAAACGGGATGCAGGATGTCGTTGTATTCCTGCAATAGGACTGCACCGATCGCAATGGAGCTAGCATCTGTTCTCAATCTGAAAGGTAAACGAATGTTGGGCAATTTAAGGATGAGATTAGGTGAATTCTTATCAGAAAAGTGTGCCAAAACTTTATCAAATGCATTTCGTAGGCATTCATCGTTTACAACTTTTTCGGGTTTATTCTTGGTTAGTAAGTTAGAAAAAACCTCAGTTAGCTCTGAAAAATCAGGAATAAAGTTTCTGTAATAATTAATAAGTCCCAACAAACTGCGGACTTGTTTCTTATTTGTTGGAAGTGACAGTTTTAGAATTTTGGAGACAATTTTGTTGTCTGTCATGACAAAGCCATTGGATATTCTGTACCCCAAAAATGATATCTCTTGGTAAGCCATGCTCACCTTTGAAGGCTTCACTGTTAGTCAGTGCTGTCTGATACTAGGTAGTAGTAGAACGTCCTGTCCAGGTGTCAATGTTATAGTTCCGTCGTTGTCTCTGTATGGACACAGATGTCGTCAGCATAGTGAATGATATTAGGAATGTCAGATAGGAGGAGTCGTATAGCAGACAAGGCCAGTCTGGAGTTACTGGATCTAAGGATATAAAGTGGGTTACGGTTAAAATCTTCCAAAAGGATTTTCAAATTTCATGTTGAGATCACTTTGAGTGCTATCTCCAACCCTGCACTCGTACATGTGTGTATACGTTCAATAGTTCAAACAATAATAATACACCATGTATAGTTGTGAAATGTAATCGTGCATGTTTGTATGATCTTTTGCAATTTGTGTATATTTTCCAAAATATGTAGGGTAATTTGTTGCTGATTTTTGTCAGTAATTCCACCGACTGATGTTTTACATTGTTCAGCATAGGTATTCGTATGCGTTGATTTAACATAGAGCTTATGAGTGGCAGTAACAAAATTTGGTTTAACAGTAATGACATAAGTAACAAAGTCTGCTGGTTTGTCATGAGCAATATCATCTGTGTTGTGTCATGATGATGTGGAAATATAACTGTTTGTGAAGACATTTGTTTTGTATTTACAATCAGTAGTGCAAGTATAACTATCCACTGTGTGCACTTGGTTATGTGTGTAGTTAACAGAGAGTATAGGAGGTATAGTATATACCATGATGATTTGTGATCTTTCCTCGCTGTTGTGCACTGTTTGTTTTCTGCACCTTTTTCTTTGTGCTGATACACACCAGTTTCTGTTTCTTCTTGTTCTGAGATGGTAATCACGTTGGTATGGTGTGGTATCTTGGTCTGTTCATCATGTTGTTGTATGATGAGTGGGGTAGTTAAAGCAGTATTTGTTGTGGTGTTAACTTTTTGCTTTGTGTGAGGTTTGGACTCTGTGTAATCTGTCACATTTGATACATTTCCAATTAATAAATCACAACATGGATTGTCTAACAAAGCACAAGTTACTCTGCCTGATAAGAAAGGTGATTTTATATTGGCCCATGCCATAGGATATTTCTCTACTGTCCCTGAAACAGTTTTGCAATAGATGTACTCATCTAGGTAGTCTTTAGGATCAGCTAAGGTCTTTCGAAGACCGATAAGACAGGACCCTGTGTCGCGTACACATGTGCATACTGTGTCATTGATGTAACCTTTATGGAATGTTAATTTTCCTAACGACAGTTTTGAGGTTTTGTTCAATTCCTCACTTTCTTGATGAGCATTGACCTCTTTATATAAAGAATGAGGTTGAGTGATGTTAACAACATTATTACAATATGGTACAAAGTCTGGTGTTGTCTTCATGTCTGTGATGTTTACTTTTCTTACGTTCTTTGCTGAACTGCATTTTGAGTCTATTGCCACGTTAGCTTCCTCATTGGCAATAGGGACGGCGTGCCCGCATGTTAAGGTACCATTTTCATTGAAGGTATTACAGACAGTACATTTGTTAGCACTAAATACATCACAAGCCTGTGCTGCATGTACAGGATGTTTTTCTGGATTTTCGTCTTCTGACGCTGAGCTATCGAACAAGGCGGCATTGGCTTTGTTGGTCATATGCCTGCCCCTACAATCCATACGATAGTGACCGTAAGCCTTGCAGAGAAAACATTTACGTGCACTTTTGAACGATCTACGTTCTATGTCTTGTCTGTTTACCATATTTTGCAAGTATGTTGGGTACGCTGGGTTTTTATCGCACATCTCGTTCAAATGGTGAGACAATTTACAGTGAGTGCATTGTCTAACTCTATCAGAGGTAGGCCTGTGTGGTTTTTGCCTACTATAGTTGTTCTCATAGTTGGCTGCTGCTACCCAGTTACTGTCAGTAGCGTCAGTGGCAAAACACTGTTTATTTGCCGTATAATAGGCCGACCCACGTCTTTCCATTTCTTCCACACTTGTACATTCATTCTCCTGTAAGAACTTAGAAAAAGATGATGGGATAGAAGAAATAACTTTATCTCGAATAATGAGATCTTCTAATTTATCATAATTTTTGTTAATTTTGGCTGATGACGTCCATTTGCTGAAAATGTCTCGGACTAAACAGAGGTAGTCAGAGAACGTTTGAGTTGATTTTGGACTCAGTTTACTGAATTGTTCTCTGTACCCTGCTTCATCTAACATGAAATGTGCCATTATTTTAGATTTAATATAATGGTACTCTTTTCTGAGGTCTTTGGGGATGGTTTCAATGACTTTAAGAGGTTCCCCAGATAGACTCCTCATATATAAAATATTCCATTCCGAAAGTGGAACTTGGTAATGTTCCATTAAAGTCTCAAAATTTTGGGTAAAGGCTGCTATGCAGTCACCAGAGGTATAGTTACGAACGATACCTTGGTACTTCTTATACTGGTTTTCTTTTTCCAGTCTTTCAGATTTCTTTGACTCTTTCTCCATTGCAGTCTCAGTGTCGAGTTGTTTAATTTTCAATTGTAATTCAAGTTCTTCTCTCTTACTCTGAGCTGCTATTTCTGCTTTCTTAAGTTCACTGTCTATCTCAGCTTGCTTTAATGCTGTATCAGCCTCTATTTGCTTGGCAGCTTTTTCAATCTCTGCCTGTTTTAGAGCTGTTTCTGCCTCTACTTGCTTGGCAGCTTTTTCAATCTCTGCCTGTTTCAAGGCTGTTTCTGCCTCTACTTGCTTGGCATCTCTTTCAATCTCTGCCTGTTTTAGAGCTCTTTCTGCTGCTCTTTCATCGCGTTCGGCAGCTTTTTCCTGAACAAGTAGGTATTCTGCGTATTTCTTCTCACTCCATTGAGTTAATTCATCACCTTCCAACTTTAATTTTAACCCCATATCGATGAAATCAAATAATGACGACATGATGGAGAAAATATGTCAATGAAAATCAACCACACCAAATATGTTGTAAATGGTTAGTAGAAAAAAAAACAACTTACAATTGATTTGACTATACGATGCGTGCCCACTAATGCATACGTAAAGTTAAAGTGAAGAAAAATATACTCAAGTGCCCTTGGATATGGTGACGAATGGTTGGGCAATCGGGCTAGAAAACTGTAAGGTCGTACTTCGGAACCCCTAATGACCTCTACGGCAGGGTTATGGATGGTACGCAAAAACCTGCTTTGTTTTTGGAGAGAAATAAGTTAGCGTGTGTTTGTTGGTGTGTGCCTGTAAGTCACTAAGTGTTGATTTGGTTTGGATGGCGTTGAGTATAATTGTATGTCGTAAATTTGTCGTCAACAGTGTTTCTTTCAACAGAAGTTACACTCTTTCCAAAACTCTTTGCGTTCCACAAACTCAATAAACAAAGACGATCTATCTGTATTTGAACACTCAATAACATTGATGACACATCACTTACATCAAGATGACATTCAGTAAGGACAAAGACATCAAGTTTACAAGATGGCGACAAGGTCAAAATGGCGGCAAAATCACAATGTTGACAAGGTCAAACGGTGACAATTTTCACAAATCACAAATGTTTAACACGTTTACAGGATCAAACAATATGTACTGTACATTTACTAATGATCTTAAACATATTTAGACAATGTAGTAATGGATCACACTGAGACTTTTCCGATCACATGTACATCACTATAACCTTGACAAATTTTACAAGTACAAGAATTATAGTTTTAAATAACAAAACCGAGTAACACACGTCTAAATATATTAGGTTCTTAAATAAAGACGAGCAACCCACGTCCACACATGTCAGGATCTTCTATTAGGCTCGTTGGCTAACACATGTGAGACAGTACAGTATAACGTGATTCGACGTAAGACACAGCAACACAAGTTCTATGGATTTATTGCCACATTAAATACATAACGATAATTACAGCAATGTACAACATATAACTCACAACCACATTACAGCTCATAGGTCTGGCGCTCAAGATATCAGTCGTTCAGCTTACAACCACGGAGATTCACACAAACGCCTTGCTCTCGTCACACACGTCCGTTCAGAGTCCTGTCCCAGCTTGGTCTCAGCTCTCACGCACACTGTCCACTGCCTCTCGTGGGGTCACGTGGCTTTGCGTGCGTCTGTCGTCAGCGCTGGTCGCGTGTCAGGTAACAATCTCGCCAGCCGACAACTCTTGTCCGCCGGGTGCCGTAACGATGTTGCTGCGTAGCTAGGCTCTGACACTGTGGTATTGTCACCTCTGGTGTAGTACCTAGTGAGTATGTTATTTTTCATCGCAAAATGCCATTTTGCATTCTTGGTTGCTTTTGGCTTTCGGCCGATCAGGTCAAAGTATTTTGACAATGAAGGATCAGCTTTTTGGGCTGTTACAAATGCTTCCTTCATGGTGTTGGTAGGTAATGAAACTGGGCTTAGCAATTGTATCGCCTCAGTTTGATTTACTTCATCTTGCACTCTAGCAGTAGCTCTTGTTACTGCGTTCACACACTCAATGATATCAGATGATGATGATGATGGAACAATAGTTTCAATGATGTCATGAGAATTTAGTGCTACATTAGCTACATTAAAATGAATAGGTGGTGTGACATTTTCAATGATGACATTTGATGGTGATGTTATGGCATCATCATTACATGCAGATGTTATGTCATGAGGTTTATCATTTACCTCAGGTAAATTACCAATAATTATATCACAAACTGGACTGGTTAGTGCAGCGCACTTTACTTTCCCAGTGAGGAAAGTTGTATCAATATATGCCCATGCTAATGGGTATCTTTCAATATTGCCTGAGAATGTTCTACATGTTACATGCCTGCCTGTATAGTCTGAAGGCAATATGAACGTTCTTTTCAGGCCAATGAGTGAACTGCCCGTATCGCGAAGGACCGTAGCAGGCTTGCCATTAACATATCCGTGATGGATGATTATTTTGCCTTTTGAGTCTACTACCAAATTAGCTTCTTCATTGGCAATAGGGATGGTATGACCGCATGTTAAAATACCATCTTCATAGAAGGTGTTACAAACAGAGCATTTGTTTGCGTTGAATATGTCAAACGCCTGTGCTGAGTTCACAGGATGTTTCTCTGGCTCTTCTTCATCCGAAGACGAACTATCAAACAAGGCGGCATTTGCTTTGTGGGTCATATGCCTGCCCTTACAATCTTTCCGATGGTGACCCCATGCCTTGCAGAGGAAACATTTTCGTGAGTTTTTAAAGGATTTACGTTCCTTGTCTTGCCTGTTTACCATGTTTACTAAGTAATTATGGTACCCTGGGTTCTGATCGCACATTTCACCCTGATGATGTGAATTTTTACAATAAATGCAATGATTAAATTTCTCAGAGGTAGGCCTATGAGGTTTCTGCCTACTATAGGGTTGTTTGTCATAGTTAGCCGCTGCTACAAAGTTAATGTTAGTATCTTCAGTAGCAAAGCAATGTTTGTTGGCTGTGTAGTAAGCCGACCCACGTCTTTCAATCTCATCCACACTAGAGCATTCATTCTCTAACAAAAATTTAGCAAAGGCTGAAGGAATAGATGACACAATTTTGTCTCTAATGATTAGATCTTCCAATCTCTGATAACTTTTTTCAATTTTGGCTGCTGAAGTCCATTTGGTGAAAATATCTCGGACTAAGCAGAGGTAGTCAGAGAACGTTTGAGTCGGTTTTGGGCTCAATTTACTGAACTGTTCTCTGTAACCTGCCTCATCTAACATAAAATGTGCCATAATCTTAGATTTCAGATAATGGTAATCTTTTCTGAGGTCTTTGGGGATGGTTTCAATAACTTTAAGAGGTTCCCCTGACAAACTCCTCATGTACACAATATTCCATTCAGACAGTGGAACTTGATAATGTTCCATTAAAGTTTCAAAATTTTGGGTAAAGGCTGCGATGCAGTCACCCGAGGTATAATTACGTACAATGCCTTGATATTTCTTATACTGGTTTTCTTTCTCCAGTCTCTCAGATTTCTTAGACTCTTTGTTAATCGCAGTCTCAGTGTCAAGTTGTTTCATCTTCAACTGTAACTCCAGTTCTTCTCTCTTACTCTGAGCTGCTATTTCTGCTTTCTTCAGCTCTGTTTCATTCTCGATCTGAGCTTGCTTTAAAGCTGTGTCTGCCTCTACTTGCTTGGCAGTTCTTTCTGCGTCTGCCTGCTTAAGAGCTCTTTCAGCTGCTCTTTCTTCGCGTTCATTAGCTTTTTCCTGAACTAGTAGGTATTCTGCGTATTTCTTCTCACTCCATTGTGTTAATTCATCACCATGTAACTGTAATTTTATCCCCATATCAATGAAATCAAATAATGAAGACATGATGGAAAAATGTCAATGAAATACCAGCCACACACAATATGTTATAAGTGATTAGTAATCAACAATTTACAATCTGTTTATATGGACGATATGTGCCTAAAAATGCATTTGTTAAGTATACGAAAAGAAAAAAGTATACTCAAGTGCCCTGGATGCGGTGAAGAACGGTTGGAAATCGGGCTAGGAACTGTAGGGTCGCTACCTCAGACTACAAATGACCTCTACGGCAAGGTTTCGGATGGTACGGAAAAACCTGCTTTTATTTTGGAAGAAGATAAATTAGCGTCTATTTGTTGGTGTGTGCCTGCTTGTCACTAAGTGTTGATTAGGTTTGTATGGCGTTGAGTGTAATTGTATGTCGTAAGTTTGTCCGTCAACAGTTTTTTTTACAATACACGTACTTTCTTTCCAAACACTTTTTGCGTTCCACAAACTCAATTCACAAAGACAATCTACAAGTATCTTCACACTCTACAACATTGATGACACATCACTTACATCAAGATGACATTCAGTAAGGACATAGACATCAAGTTTACAAGATGGCGACAAGGTCAAAATGGCGACAAGATTACAATGTCGACAAGGTCAAAACGGTGACAAGTTTCACAAATCACAAATGTTTTACACGCTTACAGGATCAAACAAACTAATGTATGCATTGTACGTTTACAAATGGTCTTACACATGTTTAAATAATGTAGTAACAATCAAAATGAGCCTTCCATGATCACAATTAAGTTTAAATCTAATTAAATTGAACGTTCAACAAGGACAAGCTATTCACGTTCAAATATAACTAAATTAAAGCTAGACGAGCCCTCCACGTTCAACTATAAGTAAATTAAAGCGGGACGAGCCCTCCACGTTCACACATGTCAGGGTCTTAAACTTGGCTCGCTTTCCTAACTAGTGTGAGACAGTACAAATACAACGTGATTTGACGTAAGACTCAACGACACATCGTTCGGTGGATTTATTAACATATCAAATACAGAACGATGATCACAAATACATATAATGGATACTTTACAACTTACATCCACAATACAGTCACAAGTCTGACTCGCAAGATGTCCAGACACTCGCCTTTCAATACAGAAACCATACAATGCCTCTCTCACACGTCCGTCCTGTTCCGTGTCCCCAGAGCTGTGTGGACCTGGTTTGCAACTTGCCTCCTGCCTGACGTGGCGTCACGTGGCAGGCGTGCGTCTTGCGTTGGCGGCCTGACCGCTGGTCAGCCAGCGATCTCGCAGGCCGGTAACTCATTCGCCTGGCGGCGCAACGAAGTGGTTGCATCCCTTACTGGGAGCTAAGTCGCCTGGCGGTCGTAACGATGTCCCTGCATCGCTGTCCACTGTCGGACTCTGACAGCCACATCTTTACTAATTCTTCAAGCGATCCTTCATTTCTCTAATGTTATTCTGTTTCTTTTTTTTTTAAAAGCGTATAGGTGATTTGCATACATAGGTTTGGTTGCCGGTCGTTTAAAAAGCTATGACAAACTACTGAACATAAACTTTCAATGAAATCACAGAAGTAAAACATAATGAAGTTGATTGCGATGTCCTGTAATGTATATGTAATTAACTAACGGTACCATTTATTGATTTATTTGGTTGTTTCGTGATTTGAGGTTTAAAGATTGTGCACTATCCACTACTGGCAGCAACGCTGATCGTATTCCGGCACGAATCAAGTGCCTTGCCCAGGTCAGATTGGAAGCACTAGACTCGAGTTTCGCTCTCGTTTGAGCTCGTCAGTATTGCATATCCCTGACTGGACTCGAGATATAACTATTGATCACTGGCGTGTGAGGCGAGCGTGTAACCACTTGACCGCGCGGCTCCCGCTAGACGCCACACAATGTATCATGATAGAATATTACGTCACTCATTGTAGGCTATAGCTCAAGCTATAGCTATATAGCTATAGGCCCCTGGTGTGCCTTGCCAGATCCACAAGACCTGCACATTCGGGGCCACATCGATTGACGGAAGTCAGTCGTGGTGATCAGGCAAACTTTGAGCTATAGTATACAATAGGTGACGTTGTAATATTCTAGTCGTAATTTACATTCCAAGATTAATAAATGTTTCATAGATACAATTGGTCGCGAAATCAAAGTATCAAGGGACACAAATAGCAGTTGTAAAGTAACAAGGGAGACAAGGACATTTACATTTTGGAGTATAAGTGAAGTCTGTATAATGCAAATAGTTAGATGGAACGACATATAATATAATGTCTTTAATGAAACATATTGCACCTAAGGCAAATATCTACTATCATAGTGTTATTTATAGCGATATCTTCGATTTCCATGTGACTCACGAAGTAGTTAATATTTAAAATGCAGTGCAGTCTAACTGCGTGATAATATATGTAGTGCATTATCTGTACGTTCACAATTTGGGGTATAAAGATTCATTATATTTTTGACTGGCACTTATCAAATGCAGTTGTGATATTTAATAGCATGAAGAAGCAAATGATATCGGTTATTGTCTGTGATATACAAATGGATTACGACAGTCGCTGATGTTTGCATTAACGCAGCAGATATGTTTGATCCTAGCAAAGACATATATGTTCGATGTCTGACATTGTTGTACTATTTCTCTACGTTCGTTGTTTAAAATTTGCGTACTCTTTCTCTATGTTAGCTCTTGTACATGTTCGCACTACTTCTCTATATTAACTCTATTACATGGTCGTACTCTTTCTCTAAGTTAGCTCTATTACATGTTCGTACTTTTTCTCTAAGTTAGCTCTATTACAAAGAGTCAGGTCTTAGTCAGATATGACTGAGTTACCGTATGACAGTAGACGGTACTACCTGCTTTCTGTCAGCGCCGAATGTTGGGCGGCGCTTACCAAACCCGACACCCCACATTGTGCCAACGGCTTCGGGCGGAAGAGCGCAATTGGGAGGGTAGTAGCCTTATCCTGGTGCGAGGAAATGCAACCCAAAGACAAAATAAGTCATGGCAGGGCAGAGCAGGCCCTAAGCCTTGGTTGGCAGCTGGTCTAGGATCGAAGCTCCGACAGGCAGACAGTTAGAGCATTGCTTTGCTGATCCGGCAGCTTCTGCAGCTTGTCTTGTTCCAGATTATAGGTGTCAACTTTCCTCTGGAGTGAACTAGGCAGGCCGAGAGAGGGATCATGCTGCATGGGCAACACATGATCTCTATATTTTAGCCCAGGCTTTGTGCTATGGAGAGGCAATAACTCCATCCCTGGTCTTAACCGGTCTCGGAATCAAAGCGAGAGGCAACTGTTATGGGTTATAAGTCCTTGTCAGTTGGCGTAGACATGGGGCGCCACGCGTTGCCTCTGACGGTGGGAGACACCTACAGGTGTCACTGATCAACTACCGCCCGCCTCAAGCTGGGCATCCCCCAGCCAATTGGGTGCTGATCCGCCCCAGCCTGCCTGCTTCAATGGGTGCTTGGGGCTAGGACAAAATCTGAATCGCAGGCTGTAAAACCAATGCACCAGGTACTAATATAAAGAATAGAAACCTTAAGCTACGGCTTGCAACCTGGAACGTGAGAACCATGCGTCCAGGATTTTTCATTGACTTGACAAATATTGACGATGTGAGAAAAACGGCTGTGATTGATGCTGAACTCAATCGTCTTAACATTGATATTGCTGGCCTGCAGGAGACTCGCCTCGCTGAGGAAGGGTCACTCAGGGAAAACAATTACACCTTTTTTTTGGAAGGGAAGAGGGCAGACAGAAAAAAGGCAACATGGTGTGGGCTTTGCAGTGAAGAATTCGCTACTGGGAATGATTGATATCCCAGCTGGAGGTAATGAAAGATTATTATCAGTGCGCTTGGCAACCTCTTGTGGATTTGCCACCATTCTCACTGCATATGCACCGACACTCGCTTCCTCTGATGATGTGAAGGATACGTTCTATGAGCAGCTAGACTCTGCGATCAAGGCAGTTCCAAAATCTGACTACATTTGTATGCTCGGTGATTTCAATGCTCCTGTGGGCAAGGACTTGAGTTCATGGCCAGTGTGCCCTGGAAAATACAACATCGGTCGCATGAATGATAATGGGCAAAGGCTGCTGGAGCATTGCACTAGAAATGACCTATGTATTACAAATTCCTTATTTTAAAATAAAAGAGATGCATAAGGTCACATGGAAACATCCAAGATCCAGCCATTGGCATCAGCTGGACTTCATTATCACACGGAGACAATACCGGAACCATACATCATTAACTCGAAGTTACCACAGTGCTGACTGTGATACAGATCATTCTTTGGTTGTTGCAAGGGTTAGACTGAGACCAAAGAGAATCTACACAGCTAAACACAAGTCTAGCCCCAGGATTAATATTACTAACACTCACGATCCTGCCGGCTCCGTGGCCGAGGGGTTAGCAGCTTTCTCCGCTAACCCCGAATACTCTCGTCGCGTCACGTGACGAGAATTAGCAGTGGTTCGAATCGCAAAAGTGACTTATGAGAGTATGGAGCCGGTCGCTCAGAAAGTCGTTGCGTGCTGATGAGCGTAATCTAGCCTAGGAATCGACATACAGCTGAAAGATGCTGGTGTTGACCGCAATATCCTGAAACAGGATGGAAACGCGGGAAAAAAACAAAAAACACTCACGATCCTGGAAAGTGCTTTGAATTTCAACAGCAACTTCAAGACGCTTTTAATATACATCAGAAAATTGTATAGTAAATGATAAATGGAGTAAACTAAAGGAAACTATTTATAAAACAGCGGTAGGGGTTTACGGCACTGTGGATCATAAGAGGCAGGACTGGTTTGCGCCAAACAGCCAGATATTGCAGCCCTTGATTGATAAAAAGAAGATAGCTCTCTTAAGAAACAAGGAAAGACCAACGCGTAACACTCTGAGTGAGCTGAAGAAAGCGAGGAAGGATTACAAAAGGCTGCCAGGCAGTGTGCGAATGACTATTGGATCAAGATATGTGAGTCCATTCAAATCGCAAGTGATAAGGGAAACATCAGAAGCACGTATGAAGGGATAAAGAAAGCCTGTGGTCCAATGATCAAAAGAAGTGCACCGCTGAAAACCTTGACTGGAGAAATCATCACTGATAAGAAACAGCAGATGGATAGATGGGTCGAGCACTATTTAGAGCTTTACTCAAGTGAGACCAAGCTAGCGGATGATGCCATCAACGCCATAGAGGCCCTGCCAACACTTGACCACCTGGACACACTTCCCACTATAACAGAAGTTAAGTGTGCTATAAATGAGCTTGCATCTGGCAAGGCTCCAGGTAAGGATAGGATTCCAATAGAGGTAATCAGGAGTGGGCAAGATACACTCGCTCTACAGATCCACCAGCTAATAGAGCTATGCTGGTGAGAAGGACAAGTCCCACAGGATTTCAAAGATTCAAACATCATAACGTTGTACAAGAACAAGGGAGATCGGAGCGACTGTAACAAAATAGGGGTATCTCACTACTGTGTATTGTTGGAAAAGTATTTGCCAGAATTGTCCTGCACAGACTTCAAGTCCTGGGAGATCAAGTCTACCCCGAATCACAGTGCGGCTTCCGTCAGAACCGGTCTACCATTGATATGATATTCTCATTGCGACAGATGCAAGAAAAATGCCGGGAACAAATCAGCCACTGTTTATTGCCTTCATCGACCTCACAAAGGCATTCGATTTGGTCAGTCGTGAGGGTCTGTTCAAAGCACTAAAGAAGATTGGCTGCCCACCAACTCTTCTGTCCATTGTGGAATCTTTCTACACAGGCATGAAGGGTATAATCAAGTTTGATGGATCAACTTCAGGAGAGTTTGAAATCAAGAGTGGAGTTAAGCAAGGTTGTGTACTAGCCCCCACCCTCTTTGGGATATACTTTTCACTTCTACTGAAATATGCCTTTCGTGATCAGGATGACGGTATATACATTCACTCACGCTCAGATGGTGGCCTCTATAATGCTCAGAGATTGAAGGCCAAGACCAAAATTAGCAGGGTACTAATCAGAGAGTTGCTTTTTGCGGATGATGCTGCGATTACGACCCACTCTGAGGTAGAATTACAACATCTACTATCTGCATTCTCCAATGCTTGTTCTGAATTTGGTTTAACAATTAACAAAAAGAAGACAGAGATTATGTCACAAGGTGCACATGGTGTACCATCAATCTTTATTGACGACGCCGAACTGGAGATAGTCGACCATTTTACATATCTAGGATCAGAGGTAAATAGCAAGTTATCCCTCGATCAGGAAATCAACATCAGGATTGGCAAGGCAGCAACAACAATGAACATGTTAGCAAAAAGAGATGGGAGAACAGGAAGCTGACTGCCAAAACAAAAGTCCTCGTCTACCAAGCCTGTGTCCTTAGTACTCTTCTTTTTGGCAGTGAAACCTGGACAACTTACTCACGCCATGAGAAACGTTTAAACAGCTTTCATATGCGGTGTCTGCGAAGAATACTTGGTATTAAGTGGCAAGACAAAATCACAAATACTGAAGTATTGGAAAAATCAGGTTGTGTGACGGTGTATTCCATGCTCAGTCTTCGTAGACTTAGATGGATAGGACACGTTAGGAGGATGGATGATGGTAGAATACCAAAGGACATCTTTTTTGGGGAATTAAAGACGGTAGGAGATCTCAGGGTCGGCCTCTACTACGATACAAAGATGTGTGTAAGCGGGACATGATTGATACAGGCATTGATAATGCACATTGGGAGCACGTCGCCGCTGAACGTGTTGCATGGAGGGCAACTATCAGAAATGGAATAAAGACAAAGGAGAAAATGATTGCA
Organism: Cepaea nemoralis; assembly: GCA_014155875.1. Taxonomy (NCBI): domain Eukaryota; kingdom Metazoa; phylum Mollusca; class Gastropoda; order Stylommatophora; family Helicidae; genus Cepaea; species Cepaea nemoralis. The sequence goes on along the minus strand of JACEFZ010006769.1, from coordinate 44,848 downwards.
GATAAAGCACACATAGAGCGTGAGAGACGTAAGATGGTGCAAAATGGTGGAAGTGACCATGTTTTCACATGCACCTACTGTGGGCAAACATTTGCAGCAAGAATTGGCCTTACCAGCCACACTCGCCACCGCCATGGATCGTAGTTATTAAGCCTTTTTATAGCACAATGTACCAAACTATCGTCTGTCAAGACGGAAAGGTGCCAATGTTTGTTCGTACTATTTCTCTAAGTTAGCTCTATTACATGTTCGTACTATTTCTCTATGTTAGCTCTTGTACATGGTTGTACTCTTTCTCTAAGTTAGCTCTATTACATATTCGTACTATTTCTCTATGTTAGCTCTTTTAAATGTTTATACCATTGCTATATCTATTATTACGCCAACTCAGAGGCGGACATGCAACATAATGTTTCAGCTTTCTCACATGCCTGTGCCAACTTTGGGCTCAATATCAACTTGGAGAAGACTGTAGTTATGTACCAGCCAGCTCCAGGGAATAATCACACTGTGCCGAATATCAAAGTTAATGATCATAGACTAAGTGTTGTGGACAAATTTACCTATCTTGGCAGCACCGTGTCACAAGCTGCCACAATCGATGACGAAGTGAATGCAAGAATCTCCAAGGCCAGTGCAGCCTTTGACAGACTGTACAAGAATGTATGGGACAGAACTGGAATAAGCCTGCAAACAAAGCTAAAAGTCTACAAAGCAGTTGTATTATCCACACTGCTATATGCTTGTGAAACCTGGACTGTTTATCAGCGACACGCTAGGAAATTAAACCACTTCCACACAGTCTGCCTAAGGAAGCTACTGAAGATTAAATGGCAAGACAAGATTCCAGACACTGAAGTCCTAGAAAGAGCATCCATACCCAGTATCCACACTCTACTGATGAAGAATCAGATTCGCTGGGCTGGTCACTTGACTCGCATGCCAGATCACAGGCTCCCTAAACGAATTTTTTACAGCGAACTGCGTTGTGGTAAACGCTCCCAAGGTGGCCAGAGGAAACGTTTTAAAGACACTCTGAAAATTTCACTGAATGCTTTTGGAATTCATCATGACACCTGGGAGGCTGCAGCCAGAGACCGAAATTCGTGGCGTGCATCATTGCGCAAAGGTGCAGTTATATGTGAGGCAACCCGGACTGCAAGAGCTGTGAAGAAAAGGCAGGACAGAAAAACCACTGCAGGAAATCCTCCTCCAGAGACGTCAAGCATTCTTTGTCCACATTGTCAAAGAACATTTCGAGCCAAAATAGGCCTTATCAGCCATCTTAGAACCCACGGCTCCACACCTTCAACCCCACTGGATGAAATGAATGGTCATCATCATTCTTGATGGACAAGCAACAACATTAATAGCACTGCATTTACTAGTTATTAATATATATAAAGATTGTCATACCATTTGCGATTACATTAAATGTGTTATCTATTTGCTGTGTGTAATGTCTTGTGAAGTTTACATTCAGTAGGTTGCCATGCCATTCTACAAAAACCAGCACCCGGAAGTGTACTTCCAATCGCCAGCAGCTGTTTCGAAAGCGGCGCCAACTGCGTTCTTATCCCCTTTGTTGAAGGAACAACTGCGTTCTTATCCCCTTTGTTGAAGGAACAACTGCGTTCTTATCCCCTTTGTTGAAGGAACAACTGCGTTCTTATCCCCTTTGTTGAAGGAACAACTGCGTTCTTATCCCCTTTGTTGAAGGTACAACTGCGTTCTTATCCCCTTTGTTGAAGGTACAACTGCGTTCTTATCCCCTTTGTTGAAGGTACAACTGCGTTCTTATCCCCTTTGTTTAAGGTACAACTACGGGTGCCAGCCAAATGTATTCTCGGGACAATATGAACAGTGACATCAATTAATAATAGACCTGTATCCTGCCTACACCATAGAACATATCACTTGTGGTAATAGCAGAACGCATCCAAAGAAAACGTTTAGCGCGAATTAACGCTTTGATTTGTAACAATTGTATGGGCGTTGGTGGTTCGTGGCAAACTATTAAACAATAACGTGTATAGTGCATCTGTCAGCATCCCCAATAAGGCCTTACAGGAGTAATGAGTTAACACTAGTCTAGTAGAGAGACACCAGACAGGGAAGACACTGAGTACTATTAATAACCTCACAGGGAGACAAATTTGTGTCAGACCAGAGGTCGACGAGGACAGATGAGAGAGGGCTTTCCCCAAGCAATTGGGTTGCTGGGCCTTGCGAGTAACCGTGATATGGCAGGTTACTCGAACTCACCAGCCGGCGTGCTGGCAAGACCAGGCACGCAATTATAGCGACTGCACGGAGAGTAAAGTGTCCGTGCTTGTCCACGCAATGTGTTGCGGGACAGACTGACTGGAGACGGTAGAGAGAGCAGACGTATCCTTGACCAATACGATAGCTTTCTAGGCCATAGGCAAACATAGAGCTGTTCATTTAGATTGTGTAATGCTAGCATCATCTATCATCACGTTGATGTATTCATATTGTGTAACAATGATGAAACCTAACGCTCGTAGAGCCATTCAAATGTCGGCTCTGAATAAATTGCATTCCTTTCGCAGATGTCATGAATTGTTATTTCGTGCAGTGCGAAAGTTATATTTTATTGAATTACTAAATTGTGAAGCTCCAAGTCACATTTTCCTACAGGAAGAGGTTCTAACATGCGAACCACAAATTGAAGAACCTACATTTTAAGAAATCCTATATGTAATCACACGACTTAAAAACAATAAGGCAACTGGGACTGATGGAATTGCTGCTGAATTTATAAAGGCAGGTGGCCATGCATTACATCTAAAGCTATATGAACTAATAATAAAAATCTGGAGGACAGAAGAATTACCCCATGACTGGAAAGAGTCATTATTGATACCTATCTTTAAGAAAGGAGACAAGTTCCAATGTGGAAATTATAGAGGAATATCACTACTGTCCACAAGCTATAAGATACTATCCGCAGTATTACTAAATAGACTAAAACCATATTCAGAAGACATATTAGGTGACTACCAGGCGGGTTTTAGACAAAACAGATCAACAATAGATCAGATATTTATCTTACGACAAATAGCCGAGAAACATTGGGAATATAAAAGAGATCTCCATAACATTTTTGTGGATTTTAAAAAGGCTTATGATAGTATCCATAGGAATAGTCTATGGAATGCTATGCAGGAATTTGGAATACCAAGGAAGTTAATCAACATGACCAGACTATGCATGGAAGATACTTATAATATAGTAACATATAAAGGCAGGAAATCAGACCCTTTCCAAATAACATCTGGCTTGAAACAGGGTGATGCACTATCGCCGCTACTCTTCAATCTGGCTCTAGAGAAAGTTGTAAGGAAGGTAAAGGAGGAATGTGATATTGGAGGAACATCCAAGCTGCTTGGTTATGCAGATGATATAGATATTATAGGGCAAAGTGAACAAAAGACATTGGAAATATTGACTCACTTAAAGGGAAAAGCCCAACAGATGGGGCTGGTTATCAACCAAGATAAGACAGAATATATGGTAATTTCAAGAGACGGAATGGGCTAGAAACGCTGGCCACATACAAATAGATAATATGACCATTAAAAGAACGGAAACATACAAATACCTGGGTACAATCTTCAACTGCTCCAACATCATAAGGGAAGAAATACAAACTAGAATCAACTCTGGAAATAAGATATACTATGCACTACAACATCTACTAAAATCAAAGGCGCTATCTCGTAACACCAAAATCACAATATACAAAACACTGATCAGACCAGTTGTGCTGTATGGATCTGAAACCTGGAGTACAACGAAAGGAGACGAAGCCTTTTTACAAACCTTTGAGAACAAAATTTTAAGACGCATCTTTGGACCCATTAGGGATACACAAAGTGGAGAGTGGAAAAGAAGAAGTAACAAAGACATTTATGATCTGTTTAAGTCCCCGCTAATCACTGGTATCATGAAGGCTAATAGACTACAATGGCTGGGGCATATAGAAAGAATGGAAGATAATAGGGAAACAAAACTCGCTTACACTCAGGAAATAAATGACCGTAGACCCCGAGGTAGACCAAGAAGGCGGTGGAGAGATAATACATGTACAGACCTACAAGCACTTGGAATCAACGACTGGCAAGAGAAGGTCCACCAGAGAGACGAATGGAGACGGATTGTATTTGCAGCAAAGAACCTCAATGGCTCGGAACGCTGAAGAAGAAGAAGAAGCAGTGCGAAAGTAGCGGAGTCTTGAAAAGCTGCGGCGCACAGTCGCTGACAGCATCACAAACAGCTAAATAAAAACAATATGGGGTTGATTATGTTGTTCTGTAAAAGACATATCATCATCATCATCATCATCATCATCATCATCATCATCATCATCATCATCATCATCATCATCATCATCATCATCATCATCATCATCATCATCATCATCATCATCATCATCATCACCATCACCATCATCATCATCATCATCATCACCAGCATCATCATCATCATCATCATCATCATCATCATCATCATCATCATCATCATCATCATCGTCATCATCATCATCATCATCCACTTCTGCCGTCAAGCGTCGTGATGAGGAATAATTTGCGCTCCAGCGCCCGGTGGGCGGCACAGGATAGTGTCATTCCGTGTGGTTGTACAATGTCTTTAATATCTTCAATCCATGTTCTACTTTCCTCTTGGTCTCGTCGCAGATGATCTTTGATGTAAGGCCAGTGATGGTAATTGTTTTTGTTGCATTCTATCGACATGGCCAGACTCCTTGATCTTCTGTCTTTAAATAAATGTCTCACAAGTTGTTGATTACACTGTCTGTCTGATAACAGCATTTCTTACTCTGTCTTGGACTGTTAAGTTGGCAGTTGTCCTCAGGCATCTCATCTCGCAGGTGTTTATTTTGCGAAAGTGTGGTTTGGTTAAAGTTCAAGTTTGAGATTGGTAGCATATGGTTGGTGTGAATATGCTGTTTATTATCAGTCGTTTTGCGGACATAGGTATATTTGGATGTTTCAGTAAGGGTGATAGTTGATATCTAAGTGCACTAGCAGTTTGACATATGATTTCGATTTCTTTGTCCAATCTGCCATCTTCTGTGATCATACTTCCAAGATATTTGAATTCTTTAACTTGTTTCAGAGTTGTGCTATTTATCTGTATACTTAGTGGTCCCGGCGATCTTCTATCTTGCATTATTTCGGGTTTGGTAATGATTATACTCATATTGTATCTGCTGCAGGTAGAAATCAGATTAGTAATATGATTGTGTTGTCAGCCCCGATCGCTGTTAAACAGGCACTTATCGTCTGCAAAGAGAAGTTCATTATTTCCTGTGAGTCATTTGTTTCTTCTGGAGTAAAGAGTTCTAAATTTTCTGAATCTGTTCTGTCCAGATTTGCTTCTTTGGATATTCATTCCATGTAGATATTAAGCAGCAAAGCAGAGAGCACACATCCCTGTCTCACTCCTGTATTGACTGTGAACATATCTGATATACCTTCTTGTGTTCTTACTGCACTTCGGTTCGAGTGATACATGGCTATGATGTTTTCTAGCAATTGCCCTTGTATCCCATAGTCTTCAAGGATGGTCCATAATTTGTATCTGTCTACTCTATCGAAAGCCTTTTTCTGATCTACAAACACAATATTCTGCTGATCAATATAGTCGATAGTTTTTTCACATATTTGTCTAAGTGTGAATAGTGCATCAGTGCAACTTTTACCTTTCCGAAAACTGAATTGTACTTTGCTTAACTGTTTAGCTCTTTTTTCCCTATATGGCTCAGGAGTGATCTACCTCTGTATATTTCGCACTCTTTCATATTGCATTTCTTTTTCTATATTGGTACTATTTTTGTCTGTTGCCAATCATCTGGGACTTTCCTTTCTTTGCATGCTGCATTAAAAAGTCTTGTTAGCCAGTTAACTCATGTTTTCCCACAGGCCTGAATAGCTTCTGTGGTTATTCCATCTGGACCCAGAGATTTGTTTTTAGGACTTTTCTGTATAACTGTTTTGACTTCTGCAGGTATGAAATTTGGTTCTTGTTGTCCCTGGCGTTTAGGCACAAAAGTGAGATTTTCTATGTTATGTGTGGGCTTAAGTAGTTCTTGAAAGTAATCTGTCCACCTTGCAAGTCTTTGTAATGGTTTAATAAGGTTCAAATCCCGAAACAACCAAATAAATCAATTTGATTATTGCTCGCTGGATTTAGGAGGCCTGATGTTCCTTGCCAGTGAGAAGTCCTTACCGTCCGAGTCCACATCGATTGACGGACGTCAGTCGCGGCGATTGGGCAATCTTGAGCATAGCCTACGATGGGTGACGTTGTGGTATTCTGTTGTGATAATATGGCCGTGTTCAACGTGTGCCGCGTGGTTACACACCCGCTTCACACGCCAGTGATCCGGGGCTTGTTTCCGGATCCGGTCAGGGATATGCACTACTGACGAGCTCAAACAAGAGCGAAACTCGAGTATAGTGCTTCCATATTGACGTGGATAAGCCTTAGGTTCGTACCAGAATACGATCAACGTTGCCAGTAGTGGGTTGTGCTCAATATTTAAATTTCAAATCCCGAAACAACCAAATAAATCAGTTTAAATAAGGGTCTACCTCTTTTGCTATTTATAATGGTGGTTGTGTTGTAGGTGCATCTCTGTTTATCATTGTATTGACACGTTTATACAATTATCTTGCGTAGTCTTCCTAAGGATCGCCATATGTTCACCGTATTTCTCCAGGATTCATCTTTAGATGCTCTAATTGTTCGTTTGGCATTTCGTCGTGCTATTCTATGAATGACGTAGTCTTGTTCAGATTTAGTTGTGATCCATTTTTAACGCTACCTTCGTTTTGACTATGCTATCTTTAAGTTCGTTGTTCCACCAGGTTGTTCTTAATCTTTTGTCCGGCCCTACTTTCTTTGTTCCACATTTATTTTCCAGTGTGTCGAGCATGGCAGCTTTGAAAATTACCCATTCCTGCTAGACCATTATAGGCAATTATACACAGGGTTCATATATCGTTCTTTGGTTAGACAATGGAAAGAACAGGTACTGGACAATATCGTAACAACTTAACCAGGCAGAATACAATAGGCAAGCTGCTGGAGAAGGTAATTGCCAGGAAAATATCAAACCAGCTAGAGAGGCAAGGTGTTTTCCCACCTACTCTGGGCTGGGTACCGTCCAAAAAGAGAAACCTGGACCAATGCAGCAGTTTTTGCCCATGATGTCTATGAAGGTTTCCACTCAGGCATTGAAACCTTTGCTGCAGCGATTGATCTTGAGGACGCGTACAACAGAGTACCATTGGATTGTTTAATGCTTCAGCTTCTTGAACTCAGAAGTAAGTCCATTCCTCCGTAGCCCTCTTCCAACGGAAAGTAGTTTTTAGATGTGGCAGTTGGACTTCGGAACCAACAACAATATATCCTGGCCTACCACAGGGATCACCATTATCTCCGGTACTGTTCAACGCCTACACAGTGAGAATCACCAGTGAGCAGATCACTGGACCTGGCAGGACATTGTCATATGCCGATGATGTTTTAGTGTATCGTCAGGGTAAGGATAGAGAGCAGGTTGCTGTGGAACTACAAACCGAACTCAATCGCATAAGTACTTGGTGTGATGAAGCTGGGGCAATGGTCAACCCAACAAAGGCAACAGTGACTTGGTTCTCGTTGAATAATCATATTGTCAACACTCCAACACCAACTGTAAAGCTGTGTTCAGAGACGGTGGAAAGAACGCAGGCAATGAATTACCTGAGGATACGGTTTGATCGAAGCCTTGCTTATAATGAGCACATAGACCAGGTGATAACAAAGGCCAAGCGGGGTTTGGCTGCGATGCGGGTGATGGCGGCAGCAAACTGTGAGCAGCGCCATCTATGTCTTCTGTACGAGGGGCTGGTCATGTCTGTTTTTGAGTATGCAATGGCAATCCTGACTCTCAGCCGTAAGCAGATAGAAAGGATGGAAAGGATACAGAATGAAGCTATGCGCATTATTCTTGGATGTACAAGAGATACAGCATGCAGGGCGATGCGCTACCTTCTTGATTTTCCAACCATTGAAGAGAGAATACAAGTTTGCAGAGCACGCGCCTACCTCAGAGTTAACGCAAACACACAACATCCACTGCATAGTGAAATTATGAAGGTGAAGGGCAGCAGGTTAAAAAGAGGACGGTCGTGGATGGGTCAAGCCGAAGACATTCTTCAACAGGTGTGTTCACTTGAGGACTTAGAACCTGGCGAGGAGTGGGTACAAGTGCCAACAGATTTCTGCACATCCTTTTCAGTTTGCATCCAACTAGATAGAAAATGCAGACAAGAAAATCGGCTGCTGTGGAGGCTGAAGTACAAGCGTTGATTTTCGAGAATTCGCTAGACGGTGATGCTGTCATCTACACAGATGGGTCGGTCGTCCGACATGTGAGAAGCTCATGGGCCTTTACGGCTCAGGCCGGAGGGAGAATTGTGAAGGAGGACTCTGGTGCTTTCACTGAAACCACAAGTAGCCTGACTATGGAAGTCATGGCAGTAAGTAAAGCAATAACATGGCTCGAGACACAGACATTCAATCGGGCATGTTTCCTTAGCGACTCAATGAACATGATCACGAGGATAGAGGAGGGGTCGATCCGAAGAGAATGGTTGCTTCCTCTGGAGCGGTCTCGGCTGGCAAAGATTAGTTTCATCTTCGTGCCAGTGCATGCGGGAGTACAAGGAAATGAGCGGGCTGACAAGCTCGCAGGTGAGGCTACGGTGGAGGGCGGACGCGCCATGGACCAGGCTGACATTCTGAATGCTCTACGAGAAGTAAGACTTTTGCGTGAACCAAGTGATGACTGTGAATCTACAACTATGGCCAGACTGCGAGAACAACAAATTAAAAGAGGGGTGGCCAAACAAGAACACTACTCAGGAAGCCAAAGAAGATTGATAAACCAACACAGAACTGGTGTCGTTAGCCGCTACACGCTGCGGGATTTGCTGAGGAGGGGATCCGAGCACTTATGGACTGAATGGTTCGATGTGCAATGAGGATGATCTGTCGACTAACTAACTAACTAACTATCGTAACAACTTGAATCGTAAGCGGTTGAGGAGACAGAGACAGAACAGGGGAGATTATGTTGGGCTGACTAAGAAAGCATCGTAGAAGAATGCCATCACTGGCAGAGACAGAACAAGAGAAATGATGTTGGGTGGAATAAGAGCAGGAGTGCGATGATTCGAGCTGATTCAGAGCACCCAAGCTGGGAGATCTTGAAAGAGAATGGTAGTATGCGTCAGTTGGCAAGGCACGTGATCATGACGATTACAATTGGTGTTTTGACATTTCTGCCTATCTCATCGTGTTCATCTTGTACTTTGCGGTGTCGAGGTGAAGCATAAACAGCGGAAGAGTATCCGTTTATATGATTCCTACATCGTTATTCCCATGGACTCTTTTATTAGCAATTAGTCAATAGATCATTGCTTGTTGCGGTATATTGTTAGTTGGTGGTATAGCTATATGACTGATATCTTTCAATTACTATTTTCTCGTGAAATATAGAGTTGTTATAACGCACTCTTTAGTCCTGATTGCATCATATGTGATTTTCTGTCTTCATGACAAAATGACTTGTTTTTCCTTCTTTGAAGAATTTGATTTCCGTTGTTTAATTTTGTTTTCTCTCTCTCTGTCATTGTCCAGATTTCACATTAGTAGCATAATACACCTCATAAGATAACTATGTTTGCTAAAAATATTACAAATGGCAACTGTTGTGTGTCCGGATTCATGGAAGACTACAAGATATTTACTTTCCTTGCTTCTCTTATTCACAAAATTATAGTTGTGTAGGATTCATAGTATGAAATAACTTATATCATGGAGTATACTTATAACGATGGTGTCTGAATTACACAACATGATATAGTTATCAGCGTGTTGGGGAATAGAGACAGGACATATACAGGACAAGGGAGATATTAGAGACCGGACATAGGCATGGATGCAGAAATATCATAGACAGGACAGATACAGGACAAGAGAGATATTAGAGACCGGACATAGGCATGGATGCAGAAATATCATAGACAGGACATAGACAGGACAAGACCCAGATATAAAATGGGACACAAGTCTACGGGACTCCGTCCTGGATTGACAGGACGGACTTGCACTAAAAGACTGGACACAACACGACCGGACAGCAGTACAGCGTGACTGCTGAGACAGCCCGACTATTTCGTGGCACACGAGGTCCAGTACCACGTGACCAACAGGCAAACGTGGGGAGACTCAGACGGAGACGAGACGGTTTAGGGGAAGGACGCTTGTGTTCGAGTAGCGAGTGTATAGATTGTGCGGGAGTGCAAGCTGGCGTTGCCATGTTAATGAGAGCGAGTATTTGAGTGTAGGGTTTTGTGATTGCCTGAATGCTATGACTGTGTATTAACTGGCATTTGTATCTATAGAGATGATGCATTGACATAACCGCAATATGTGTGCATTGTGATGATAATGAGATCATGTTAAACAAATGTTTAATTTTCACATACAAGGTTGATATCTTGAGTGCGTGTGAAGGAAGGAAGAATGCTTGTGTCTGTGTGAGACGTTGACAATAGTTATTGAAAATATTCATTTTGTTACGTGTCGAAGGTTCTACTTCAAAGATAAAATGCAACGGTAGCAGTCGCAGCGTGGGGACTGCCTATAAAACGTATGTTTGCCTTGGATTACCTGATTATTTAAGAGATCAATTCATGGAATTCATATAGAAGGATGTTTAAACAGTTGTGGAAATTATTTCTTATTGTTGCGAGAAAATGCAAACCGTAATAAGAACCTTGAGTTGAAAGATAGGTAAATATCATTTACTAAATAACAATGATAATGATTATTAACATGTATTGTGAGACGGAAGATCACTCACATTCTCTCTCTGGTTGACCATCTCTTTTTCCAGTCGTTGATTCCAAGTGCTTGTAGGTCTGTATATATATTATCTCTCCACCGTCTTCTTGGTCTACCTCGGGGTCTACGGTCATTTATTTCCTGAGTGTAAGCGAGTTTTGTTTCCCTATTATCTTCCATTCTTTCTATATGCCCCAGCCATTGTAGTCTATTAGCCTTCATGATACCAGTGATTAGCGGGGACTTAAACAGATCATAAATGTCTTTGTTACTTCTTCTTTTCCACTCTCCACTTTGTGTATCCCTAATGGGTCCAAAGATGCGTCTTAAAACTTTGTTCTCAAAGGTTTGTAACAAGTTTCAGAGCCATACAGCACAACTGGTCTGATCAGTGTTTTGTATATTGTGATTTGGTGTTACGAGATAGCGCATTTGATTTTAGTAGATGTTGTAGTGCATAGTATATCTTATTTCCAGAATTGATTCTAGTTTGTATTTCTTCCCTTATGATGTTGGAGCAGTTGAAGATTGTACCCAGGTATTTGTATGTTTCCGTTCTTTTAATGGTCATATTATCTATTTGTATGTGGCCAGAGTTTTTAGCCATTCCTTCTCTTGAAATTACCATATATTATGTCTTATCTTGGTTGATAACCAGCCCCATCTGTTGGGCTTTTTCCTTTAGTGAGTCAATATTTCCAATGTCTTTTGTTCAATTTTCCACTATAATATCTATATCATCTGCATAACCAAGCAGCTTGGATGTTCCTCCAATATCACATTCCTCCTTACCTTCCTTACAACTTTCTCTAGAGCCAGATTGAAGAGTAGCGGCTATAGTGCATCACCCTGTTTCAAGCCAGATGTTATTTGGAAAGGGTCTGATTTCCTACCTTTATATGTTACTATGTTATAAGTATCTTCCTAGCATAGTCTGGTCATGTTGATTAATTTCCTTGGTATTCCAAATTCCTGCACTAGCATTCCATAGACTATTCCTATGGACACTATATAAGCCTTTGTAAAAATCCACAAAAATGTTATGGAGATCTCTTTTATATTCCCAATTTTTCTCGTCTATTTGTCGTAAGATAAATATCTGATCTATTGTGTGTGTGTCTGTGTGTTTGTATGTGTGCGTGAGTGTATGTGTGTGTGTATATATATATATATGTGTGTGTGTGTGTGTGTGTGTGTTTGCAGTGGAAAAGAAGAAGTAACAAAAGACATTTATGATCTGTTTAAGTCCCCGCTAATCACTGGTATCATGAAGGCTAATAGACTACAATGGCTGGGGCATATAGAAAGAATGGAAGATAATAGGGAAACAAAACTCGCTTACACTCAGGAAATAAATGACCGCAGACCCCGAGGTAGACCAAGAAGGACGATGGAGAGATAATACATGTACAGACCTACAAGCACTTGGAATCAACGACTGGCAAAGAAAGGTCCACCAGAGAGACGAATGGAGACGGATTGTATTTGCAGCAAAGAACCTCAATGGCTCGGAACGCTGAAGAAGAATTGTTGATCTGTTCTTCATCTTTCCAGTTATGGGGTAATTCTTCTGTCCTCCAAATGTTTATTATTAGTTCTTATAGAGTTAGATGTAATGCATGGCCGCCTGCTGTTATAAATTCAGCAGCAATTCTATCAGCCCTAGTTGCCTTATTGATTTTAAGTCGTGTGATTACGTATAGGATGTCGTCAAATGAAGGTCTTCAGTTTGTGGTTCACTCGTTAGAACCTCTTCCTGTGGGAAAGTGTTACTTGGAGCTTCACAATTTAGTAATTCAACAAAATATTTTTTCCATGTGTTGCACATTTCCTCATTTGTATTTATTATATTCCCAGTTTTGTCATTTTGTTGGTGCCCTCTTTTCATTGGCTTCAGTTCTTTAAAAAACTTCTGGATTCGTTTTTCTGGTGATTAGTTTTTTATATCTTTGATTATATTACTCATATATTCTCGCTTCTGCTGTCGAACTATTTTTGTAGCCTCTTTACATTCATTTCTATATTGCTCTTCCTTTTGGATTTGTTGATGTCCCTTTAACCATAAATGTCCCCCATTCTTTTTCCTAATGACTGCATCTTCACATTTTGATTGAACCATCTGTTCTTAATATGCGTGTTTAGCACACCGAGACAATCTTATGCAGATTGAATATATATATATATATATATATATATATATATATATATATATAATATATATATATATATACAGATGTGCATGTGTGTGTGTCTGTGTGTTTGTATGTGTGCGTGAGTGCGTGTGTGTGTATATATGTGTGTGTGTGTTTGTGTGTGTGTGTGTTTACAGTTTGGATGACCGCCTCTGCACCCTCGCCAAATCAAGTGCAGATAAATCTATAAGTTGATTTTAGCCGACACTACTTACAATGTAGGGGGGATCGCTTTGGCAGCCCCATCAGGTCCCCCCTTACCTGTATGTCATTCTGTTGACTTCTGCTTGTGATCCTGGAATGATAACGTGTAGATGCTAAACTTTGATCTGAGCCAAACGTCCGAGCACAATTAATTACAAGGTACTCATGTGTACCTGCCAAAAATGTGAATATATCTAGGTAGCTGCACAATGCTATGATTAAGCAGGTAATTGTTCAGACCTATCAATCTTTAAGTAAACTAAAATTGCGATATAATTGATTGATTGATTGATTGATTTAGGAATCGACATCACAGCATTTCGGGGCATTCCCATAAGTGCTCCGTCCCCATCCTCAGTAGCCAGCGAAGAGTTCCAACACTAATAGTACAGTAGCAATTGCGATATAATACAGTTGTAATAGTAATGTATGGAATAATACAAGATTGTGAAAAACATATAACAAATTGTTTGATTGCATAATTGCGGAAAACTTCCACGAAAAGAGATATGCAAAAACTGACACATATTTTTGTTGTTTTTTCTTTAAATTTCATGACCACCGTATTTGTTACATGAATAAATATCTATTGTTATCTCCTTTGCTGGCCTTTATATAGATTTAGATTATATTTGTTTCCCTTCATTGCTTCATTTCCTGTAGTACTGTGATTTCAACTTTTTTAAAAATTTTGTTAGGCACATTATTGCTGTTCTCCGTGGCGATTTATGGGCGCAGTTCGTAAGCCCGATTTCCCTATTTCGAAACACAGCTGCAACCTATTAGGCAGCAGACGGCGTTGCGTGGGTTTTAACGTATTGATATCGGAGCCGGTCCTTCAGAAAGCAATGGCAAATTACTTTACGTAAACTTGCGAAGACACCAACAAAATCAATAAAATGCTGGTGGTGATATCGATGTCCTGTTAAAGGTTATGCAATAAAAAAGCACATTACTGTGTGTGTGTGAAAATATTCTGAAAATTAAATAACAAATGTATCACTTTTCGATGTGGTCATCACTACGTTCAATACAAGTCCTACAGCGCTGATAATATGCTTGGATTCCTGTAGAAAAATATAATCTCTTTCACTACTCGGGGTGAACAGTCTGTCACAAATGTCACATCGTTTTCAAACTTCCTACTCCACACATAGACTTGATGGACTGACAGGCATGCGTCAACATACTGAACTGTCATTCGCCGATGAAATTCTATAGGTGTCCTCTTTTACTGATAAACAACAGATAAAGAAAATTCCTTCTCTGTAGTGCTTTATTTAAAAAAAAAAATTTGGGCTTAGCAAGGAACCGACGCATTTATTTAGCCACTTCGCCACTCGCCCACCTCTTTAAAATGTTCAGAAGCACTTCCCTAGCTACTTCTCCGCTCACCCACTCCTTATCAACGAATAACACCAAGCTACACCCACTACAAATTTTACTACCAGCCATCTTCACTTTTTAAGGTTTTCATGTGAAGAGTTGTAACCCGCATGATGATAGTGTTCGGGACTTGTTATATAGGTACATCACCACTCACCAACCCCTTAGCAATGAATACCACGAAGCCAGTTACAGAACATATACACGCCATATTAACCTTTTTACTTATTACAATTTTCATATGACACCCGGCGCGGCTCGAGGTTCGAACCGTCTAGCCCCACCACCTGCACTCGTCACTGACCGGCTTTGTGGTCACTCAGCAATACCCGGCCAATTGGTTACTACAAGACACTGACTGGGTTCGAACCGCACCCACGCGACCGCCGCCCGTGCTCGCTCCTGCGACCGCCGCCGCGCGCCTTTGGTTGTTGTTTTATTTAATTTAATTTAATTTTTTGTTACAACTATTTAAAATATGATACACAAACTCAGTTATCTGCTCTTAGAAAAACATGTCTTTTATTAGAATTATCGACCCTTACATATGACCTAAGTACCTACCCTACCCGCTCTGGTCCCGAGCTGGATTGGGGGCAATCCAGCGAGGTCAATCCAGAAAGTATAATTAGGAGCAGACAAAAAAAAACCTAACCCTAACCCCTAACCCTAACCCCTAGCCCCTAACCATAACCCCTAACCCTAAGCCCTAACCCTAACCCCTAACCCCAATCCAGCTGGATTGGGGTCAATCCAGCACCACAATCCAGAAATGCTAATCAGTTAGGACGTAACCCACTACTAGCTCCGTCAGGCTCAAAATTGAATGCCGGCTAATCAACAATCTGGGATGCGTCCATCCATCAGGTATCAATACTGTTGTGGACGCTACTGTATGACTGTGCCTTCTTGTCCAACTGCTTACAATGTCTTTTACTATACTGTCCCCCCCCCCCCCCCCCCCCCCCAATTATTCATACCTAACTGTCTCCACACCCCTATATTTTCAAATCAGACTGTTCGCATATTTTTGGGGATATAAATCCTATCTGGCAACCCACTATACTTAAACTCTGCAGCCAAAGAGCGCCTTCGCATCTGGCAAATCCCCCTTGTCTGCTACCACATGTGATTCGTCGTGGTTGTGTGTGTGTGTGTTTTTTTTTTTTGGGTGCTTTTTTATATTTCGTTGTCCTATCCATGCTGTCCTTTCCTTGACAAAGATTCTGAGAATCGAAACGTCGGCCGTCCTGTGTGTCGTATTGTACGCGTCTGTGTGTTTTTTGTTTTATTTTATTATTAATTTTATATATTTATTGAGTGCTTATGATTTCGGATTTTCACCTGTATTTCGGGTCTATGTATCTCCTTGTAAGGTATGTTGCAACGTGTTGATGTTTAGTACGTTTCTTCTTGCAGGAGCTTAATATACCTATTTGTGTCCAATTCATAAAAAAGCGAAAGGAGGTAGATGGAAATTTAAATTAGAGAAAAACATCCTCACGAGAAAATACACGAAATACGCAACGCGTATCGCACAAATCGTGCTGCCAGTACAACAGCGCAGCGACGCGCTGGAATTAGCGCACAGTTTCCCGGGTACAGGCCTTATGGGAATGGCCAAGACTAGACATAGATTATTATCTCTATTCTACTGGCAAGGCTTTGAAAAGGACATCAGAAGCCATGTCCGATCATGTAAACTGTGCCAACAGACAGACGTACTGGTCCCAGATATACAGACAGAGAAATGCAACAAACAACAGGGAGAAAACACACTTGAGAAACACTGTCAACAAGGTGACGGGAAATGAGAAACTCACCTCATAGAACATGTTACTGACAAAGAAACAGATAGAGCACTGACAAGAGAACAGCCAACAGTCACACCAACACCACATGTCTTAATAGAATGGCATTCTTGTGATACAGTTGCAGAAGTCATCAGACTTAAGCTGGTCACATTCAGCATGTTGATGACTACTATTGTTATAGGAAACCAGATACTACATCACATGTGGAAAACAGTTCACTACAATAATAACACATATATTTAAGAAACAATATTGTACTTCAGGATATATAGAAAGCTTAAAACTAACTTCGTTCAGTACCCACCAGTCAAAGCACATCAGATGCTGGTAACAGCATATACTTACTTGGTTCAGCAGACAATGGCAAAAACAGTAACATCAAATATATATTGTAGATTTAAAAGTATTAACACAATAATAGTACCACTCACAAGATAACTTCACATATATCAAAATGAAACACTCTTGTCTTGTGATATGTGTATAATGTATATATACTTTAGACAAGATATAATTGTGTGAGCAGAACGAATGCCTGGATAATTATCTTGTTTTAATAGACATAATAGAAAGACAAACATCATATGCAAATACAGCAGCAATGCCTATAGCTCTTATATAGAGGAGCTAAAGTGTGACATACTGTTCAGGTGATGCCATCATGGTAGTATGTCTGAACATTTGAATGGACACACTAGATGTCGGTGTCAAATATAGCTACAGTAATACTTCTACAGCATTATGATGTTGATTTCTGTCAAATTCCATAAAATAAATATATGAGACTTCTATGTTGATAGCAGAAAAAAGATTGCAAATGTACAGCACATCAGCTACACATCACTTATGTATTACCTCATGGGAAGGTTGCTTGAACAATAACCAGCACTCTGAACTGCTAAACAGGACATTTGCATGTCACTGGAAACAGCTTAAGATTAGTTACTGCTATCTCTTGTAGATAAAGTTACCAGTCTGCTTAATACAATATATGATACTGAAAATATACCTCAGGAGTTATGTAATTCTGTATTTATTGCAATCCCAAAGAAATCAGGAGCCTTGGAATGTGATCAACATCGAACAATTAGTATAATGAGTCACATCACGAAGATTTTGCTAAGAATTATCATGCAAAGAGTTAGGAGGAAAATACAACCTGAAATAGGAGAAGAACAATGTGGGTTTGTAGAAGGCAAGGGTACAGTAAATGCTGTGTATATACTGAGAACCATAATCGAACGTTCTATAGAAGTAAACAAAGACCTACACCTTTGCTTTATTGACTACACAAAGGCTTTTGATAAAGTGAGACATGTCAGCATGATAAGGATGCTTGAAGATCTACAAATTGATGGAAAAGATCTCAGACTTGTAAAAAACATATATTGGAAACAACAAGCTGCCATAAGAGTTGATAATGAAGTAAGCCAATATCAGCCTATTAAGAGAGGTGTGAAACAGGGATGTGTAATGTCTCCAGATCTGTGTTCCCTGTACAGTGAAAGTATTTTCAGAAATATTGAAGATATGGAAGGAATCAACATTGGGGGACGATGCATCAATAACATTAGATATGCAGATGATACAGTCTTGATTGCAGATAATGAACAGGACCTGCAAAATTTAGTAGATGCGATTGTTACACACAGTGAACAACTAGGGTTAGAATTAAATTGTAAAAGACACAGATTATGGTTGTCACTAGGAAGAACGAAATACCACAATGTAATATACAAGTAAATGGGAATATTCTTCAACAAGTGAATAGGTACAATTATCTCGGAACAGAAATAACATCTGATGGGAGATGCCTTGAAGAGATTAGAACAAGAATCACCATGGCAAAGGTAGCCTTTAGCAAGATGAAAAACATACTGACCAATTAAAAGATGTCAATTGAAACGAGAAAAAGAGTGTTGAGATGCTACATAGAACCTGTACTTTTATATGGATGTGAAGCGTGGACAATGAGCAGTCAGGCTGAAAAACATCTGATGGCTGTGGAGATGTGGTTTCTGAGGAAAATGCAAAGAATACCATGGACAGCCAGAAAGACCAATGAACAAGTCCTTCAAGAAACAAATGAAGATCGTAAATTGATTAGAGAAATTAGACGTAGACAGTCAAATTTTTTGGGCATGTTATGAGAAGAAATGGATTGGAGAACTTGGTGACAACTGGTAAGATCGAAGGGAACAGACCAAGGGGAAGACCTAGAAGCAAGTACCTGGATGGCTTGACCTTGTGGCATGGTCGAGACAGAAACTCGGAGCTGATCCACGACTCTGGTGATCGAGTGAGATGGCAGAACACGACCGCCCACGCTTACCGGCATGGCACATGATGGATGGATGGATCTCTTGTACTAATACTTGTTATGCATTCGCATGCATCTAGATACGTACATCCAAATATGTTATTATTCTCAGATAGCATTAGTGTGTCTGAAGCTGAATGGAGAGTAAGTATGAAACTGCAGATAGAAGACCAACGCCACTTGAACACAAGATGAGCACCATATAATTTCATAGACCAGCAGAATATCCAAAAGCCAATGTTTAATGGACACAAGATTGATCTACATCTCACAGGTACTCATCAAAGGAACTAGATTCAAAAGATTAGTTTAAAACTATATTTTTGTATCCTTATCATCATCATCAAAAATTGTTTGGAACAAATAGAGAAAAAAACACACACACACAAAAGAAAACACACACAAAAAAATTTAAAAAAAAACAATAAAGTAACAAAAAGAAAAAAATCGAAATGAAAATAAACAAGAAAAAAAAGTGAAATGAAAAAAAAAATTGATGAAAGGAAAAAAATATTTTCCCTGATATTATTATTATCATCATTTCATTCATCATCATTGTAACAATTCATTTATAGTTACATAGATTTTTACAGATATTGAAACTGAATAGTACCATTAGAACTTATGATCTCAAGAGAAGATCCACTACACATAGTACAAGAGACACCAATGGATGTACAATCATTGTCTTCAATCCAATCCAATCCTTGGTACGAATACCTCCGTTCAGCCTTCGAGTTTTCAACTTGGCTGTAATTGGGGTGTTTATTGTGTGGCTTGTAGTTTGTCTTTTGTATATTTGGCTGCTTGTTGTCAGTTTTCCGGCTTCTGATGGGTTGATTGTGTTTATTCCTTTCTCGTTAGGTTTTTCATGCCTGGATAGAGTCGCGCATTTGTTGAGGGTTGGAGTTTTTGTGTGCCCACCCCGTCATATGGTGCTGTTTCCTTCAGGGAGCTTTGCCAGTTGTCGTCTCTTCTGGTGTCCCTGCTATTTCCCCGTCTTGGGTTGCCTTTGAATCTTCTCGGTGTTCGCCAGTTCGACCTTGGTGAGCGATATCATTCTTCATCTGTTGCTTCTTCTTCTGTCTGCGTTCTTGCATCTTTTGGTTCGGTCTAGGCCTTGAGCAGCTCCTGTCTTGTATCTGGGTTGATGTATTTTTGATAGCTTTTCTTAAGTCTCAGCCCGTATAGCATCCATCCGAGCGACATCTTGCTCAGTCTTCTGCTGGACTTGCTTCAGTTTATCCGGTGATAATGTTTGTGCTCTTTCTTCCTATATCTGCTTTGAGAAATTCTTCTGTCTTTCCTCTTTCGTCTTGGATATCTGATAGCGTTTCTGATGTCTCCGTTTTGATTACAGCCATTGAGTGACATCCTGCTCAATATTATGCTGGACTTTCTTCGGTTCGTCCAGGATGCTCTGGACGGCTGTTACCTGTGTTTCTTATGTCTTATCTTTTTTCTTTTTCCATGCTTTGGAACTTTGATCGGAGGTCATTCATTTGGCCTTCCAGTTGTGCCTTGTCACTTTTTTGTGAGTCGGTTGGTCGACTCGTACTGCCTCCTAGCCTCTTGATAGGGCTGTTAGTCTTGATGGCGATCTTCATAGCTTCCTTGCTGTCTTGGTGGCAGGGGCAGCCGAGGTACCTGGCGCTGTAGTTGCCGAGGCAGGTGGCGCATGTTATGTTATTGTTAGGCCTCCTGAAGTCCTTGTGGATCTTTGCCTGCTGGCACTGATTATATGGATGGGGTCTAGAGCAGTATCTGCATACCTTCACCTCACTCTTGCTGGTTGTCTCCAGACAGGCTACTTATTTTACAGCGAAGGCACCACAGTCTTCCTGCACAGTTTTCCCTCCGACCTCTTCTATAAACGTCCTTGAACTCCCCAATCTCAAACAATAGTCCCATCAGTCTAGGTGACTACTTACACTAAGAAGAACTCTCAAATGCAAAGGCTTGAACTTCTAATTTTGACATTATCGGATGTTGTTGTCTTTACCCTTTATCTTGTCTGATGCCTACTAAAAGGAAGGTACCATGTGTTGCTTGCACTTGTATCCATCTTCCACAAGAATGCACGTCCTCAACTGAACTGACCTTTCGAAAGCTATGCTCTGCCTGACTCTTCCAGGGGTTTCCTATGTTTTATGTGCTGCCCTTTCTCTTCTTGATCTCACCGTGCAGTGGATGTTGTGCACTCATTGACTCGCTCATAGACATGTCCCCATGTACTTTGCCGACACGGGATTGCATGATCGCCATTTGAAACGGCACATGATGATGAATAATTCATATTTCAAAATATTAGTCTTGCTGTTTACTAACATTTTGTTGTCTATTTCTGTTTTCGCAATAATGTGTATAATATTAAAATAAAGTCTGAAAATATTGTAGTACAGGAAATGAGGCAATGGATGGAAATAAATATAATCTCAATCCATATTAAGGCCAGCACAGGATATAATTATAGCTATGCATTCATTTAACAGATACGGTGGTTATTTAATTTTAACAAAATATTTATAAAATGTTTCCTGTCTTTTTTCACGGTATCTCTCCACCTATTAAGCAATCAACCAATCCTTTTATTTGTTTTTTTTTTACTATCGTACATTAATTCATGTATGACTCTTTTTATATTATACCATCTGACACAATATTACTTTACTTAACAATTATTGAACAATTACTTGTCAACTTAGCAGTGATGCATGCATCGGCGTAAAACCGTTATTGTGGGCAGGTACACGCGTGTACCTTGTACATGTTCTCGGCCGTTTGGCTAACATAAAAGTGTAGTATCTGCACTTGATCTTGCCAGGACCACGGTCAGAGGCAAACCGAATGACACGCAGGGACCTGATGGGGTGGCTCAAGTCCCTGTGTGAACTGCAAGCCCTCATAGATTGCAACTAATGGCGGCTAAGACCAAAGTATGATATATCTGCACTTGATTTGGCCACGGTGCATGGGCGATCATCCAAACTGTAAACTCGAATCACAGGGTCATTGTAATTGTGAGCTCATTGATTTAGATCTACTTATAGGTGAATGTTTCACATACATATCAGCATAACATTATTGGAAAATTGGTGAAAAATGAGAATAAAACATCGAAAATAGATGCAGTAAGGCAAACCCACTTCTTGGACAAATGGCACAAATACTAAAAAACACACACGTATCAGTAGATACTGAAAAAGAACTCTACAACACAATCTTCAACCTGACCCTTCCAGAAGTTTCCTCTTTCTAACCTGCTGCCCTTTCTCTTGTTGATCTCACAATACAGTGGATGATGTACACTCATTGACCCACTGGTAGACATGTGCTCATGTACTTTGTCGATAAGCTAGGTACTTTAGTAACATTTTCTAAATTGCTTTTTAATTATATAACCTGCATAGTTGGATACCTTTTGAAAAAACAAATCCAACGATACCTTATTCAAGTCTGCAAGTGAATTGTAAGCTGAGATATTAATTTTTGTATGTCAGTTTAATATTTAACATTGGCATATTGGTAAACCCACTCTGGAAAGTGTGACCACAAAACACGTAAGCTAAGGGCAGATAACTGCTCTTGGTTTTTTTGCGCTAAGGGGGATAACTCAGGTTTTTATTTTGAACGCAAAATTCAAATGAAAACCTCAAACTGCCTCTTCCTCCAGCCTCTTCCTCCACTCCTACATACTAGAATGGGTGGTGAATGCAAACGTGCATCATTATAATCTCGTCGCTCTGAATAATCCATAAGAATATTAAATGATCTTCGCTGTATTATGACACGGAAAACCGCTATATTCCCGCCATTGAAATTTAACTTGACGCATCTTAGCATACGATCGTAATAATTTCTGTTTGGGATGACCCCGCCGACTAAAATACTTGACAATTTCACAGTACGCGTAAGAATGGATACTCAATTTAATTATTTATACTAAATCAAGCGGCAACGTCTATAATAACGAGTACTATATATATCCTTAATACCGGGGAACAATAACAAGAAAACGTAAATCGCCGTTTGAAACATCGCCGGCAACATTCGGTAACGGAAAATGTAGTACCTGCGATAAGCGTTTGCATGATCGCCTACGTTATTTGACATGGTAAATGGCGATGATGAATATTTCACAATATTAGTCTTATTATTCACTAATATCTTTTGTCTATTTCTGTTTTCGCAATAATGCGCATAACATTAAAATCAAGATAGAAAACAGTGCACGACATGAAATGAGACAAGGGGGGAAACAAATATAATCTAAAATTTGCTAAATCCATATAAGGTCAGCACGGGAGATAACAATATCTATGTGCGCATATAAAAAATGGATTGGTTATTTATTTTAAAACAAGACAAATGTTTATAACATGTTACTGGCCTTTTTTTTTCATGGATACGTCCAGGCAAATATGGTTTCAAACAATTCATTTATTTGCTTCTTACTATCCTATATTAATCCATACAAGTCTTTTCTTATTGTATAATATCGTAAACTATATTTTAGTTTATTTAAAGAGTCATATATATGAGCAATTATCTGGTTAACTAAATTGATTTTGACATATTTGAGACATTAATTTCTGGCAGGTGCATGCGTGTACCTTGTAATTGTAACTAGCGGCTAATATTAAATTCTACATTTGTCGGCGCTTGATCTGGTCAGCGTGCAGAGGCGGTCATCAAAACTTCAAATTCGAATCACCAAATCACTGACCACTAACATTGGCTGCGGGCCTTGGTGGACCACAATGGGTCACAAGGAACATCATGGGACTAATAGGCCCAAAACAATTTTAACTAGTGAGGGTAATGAAAAGTTGTAATGTGTAGGCCCGATGCATCTCACCAGTGACCATCATTGCGTAGGAAGTATACGACACAAAATCTACAGAATCTCTAATTAGTCTGTAGTTAGATATATATATCCTTGGACTGCCAGAGTAACTAACCACGACTGCCTGAAACAGGCTAATGAAACTAGAACATTACATACAACAATAAGACAGAGACAAACAGCTTTCTTCGGTCATGTGATGAGAAGAGAGGCATTGGAGAACATCGTAACAACTGGAAAGATCGAGGGGAAGAGAGGCAGAGGTAGACCAAGAGAAGTGATGCTGGATGGATTGAGACGGTGGCATGGAGGAATATCAGCAGCAGAGTTGATCCAGGACACCAAAGACCGAGATCTATGGAGAGCCATGAACGCCTACGCCAGCCGGCATGGCACTTGATGATGAGATATATATATGAGGGGGCTTCAAATCAAAACATTAGAAGTGTAATAACACTCACAATAACCATGCCTTTGTCATGTAACCTGTCGATATTGTTGTTAAAGTTGTTACGAGTGTTAAGCACGTGACATCAAATTGTAGGCGAACACGGTGACGTTATGAGTACAGTAATATTTTGTTTGTCTATTTCTGTATTAGCAATAAAGTGCATTCCTTTCAAATAAAGATAGAAAACACTGTGCTAGGGAAAATGAAGTAAGGAGGGGAATAAATCATGTGCCATACCGGAAAGCGTGGGCGGACATTACTCGCCATTTCAATCGGTCACAAGAGTCGTGGATCAGCTCAGTGTTCCTGTCTTGGGGATGTATGGGTGGTTAGGGAGATGTGTGTGTGTGTGTGTGTGGGGGGGGGGGGGGGGGGGGGTAGGTACACGTCAGTTGGTGGGGATGTGTGTTTGTATGGTTTGGGGATGTGTGAGTGGATGTGCGATGTGTGGGTTGGTGGGGGATTGTGTGAGTGGGTGGGGAATATGTGGTCGATGGAGATGTGGCTGGGGGATGGGTGGTTTGAGGTGTGGGTGGGGAGAGGATGTGTGGGTTAGGATGTGGATGGGCGTGGGATGTGTGGGTTAGTGGGAGAATGTTTGTGGGTGGCGAGTGTGTTTTGGTTGGGGGATCAGGTGAGGGCAGTGTGTGTGGGTGGGGGATGTGCGTGAGGGGGATGGGTCGGTTGGTGGGGTATGTATGTGTCCCTGGTGTGCGTTTGTGTGGGTGGGGTGATGTATGGGTAGGTGTGAGATGGGCCTCATAACATGGTAATTTGCCTTGTTTATGCTTACAACATTCATTTCACAATGTTTATTTTTCTTCCTATGTAAATGTATAATGCTCTTGATGAATGAAAGACGAGTGATTGGAAGGGCCGAATGTAAGACGGGCCTGCGCGCCCAATTTGTGACCCTAATAAAGTTGATTTGATTTGATTTTGATTTGTCTCGACAAAGCCATGTGGCCATGCCATCCAGGTATTTTCTTCTAGGTCTTCCCCTTGGTCTGTTCCCTTCTATCTTGCCAGTTATCACTAAGTTCTCCAGTCCATACCTTCTCATAATATGTCCAAATATTTTTGACTGTCTACGTCTAATTTCTCGAATCAACTTACGATTTTCAAAACAAAGCTGAAACAAAATATAATCTAAATTCACATTAGGGTTAGCACGAGAGATAACGAAATCTATTTACTCATATAACAAATACGGTGGGTATGTAATTTGTTTTTAATTTTTTAATGTTTGCGTGTCTTTTTTAATGGATAGTGCCGGCAATTATGCAATAAAACATCAATATCGTATATTAATGCATACAAGACTTTCCTTAGTGTATAATATCGTAAACTATATTAGTTTACTCAAAGAGTGATAGGTCAGAGCAATTATCTGCTAACGTGTATGGTTGTTGACTGGGTTTACGTATTATGTTTTGACAGTTAGGCCTACACGCGTGTATTGTGTAATTGTAACCATCGGCTAATAACCAGTTCTAGATGTGTCTGCACTTGATCTGGTCACCGTGCATAGGCGGTCATCAAAGCTTCAAATCTGAATCACCAAATCATTGACCACTAACACTACCAGACTGGCATTAGTCGACCACAATGGGCCGAATGGGACTAATAAGACTTAATAAATTTCTAACTAGAGTTACTCAATTGCAGTAGAGGGTAATGAAAAGTTATAATGTGCAGACCAGATACGTCACACCAGTGACTATCATTGCATAGAAATTATACGGCAAATAATCTACACTGTAATATATAATATATAGTATATAATAATTAATTATTAATAATTAAAATAATATACACACATCTTTCATCAAAATTATCTTGTACTTAAATTTCAGTTCTCCATTATATGTTTTGAAAATTTACTTACTGTATTTGCTCAATAATTTCCTAGTGATTTCTTCCTAAAACCTATCATTCAAGTTTCTTTAGTGAACATTTCAATTTTTGAATATTAAACATTATGTATATGTTGGGGTGGAGGGGAGGGTGGGGGGCAGAAGAATTTTAGAAAGGCTTAGGGGGGCGGGGGCATAGCACAAGAAAGGTTGGAAAACACTGATCTACAGCAGTCTCCGAAACTTGCCTAACACTACAGTTATTTATACTAGCGGGTTTCAAATCAAAACATTACAAGTGGGATAACACTTACAATAACCATCTCATAGTCATGTAACCTCTCGATATTGTTGTTAAGGATGTTAAGAGTGTTAAGCACGTAACATAAAAGTGTGGGCGAACACATTGACGTCATAATGACAGTTTAAAGATGGTCACCCCACTTTTGAAATGCACAAAAGAGAAGCAGCGTTCTGTAATCCGTTGTTTTGATCAGTGACGGGATTGCCAAACATCTATTTTAAGGCTCGCTGCAGATAATATGACAGTCTTCACGAAAACATACATGTAGTGACTGCAGACAAGTGCAACAACAGCGTCCTAGGAGCAGATCACCTTTTATTATTGACAATGTTACATCACCCAGCCGTCCACAGTCTCATTCAGACTCGCAGTATGTCGGAGGATAGAAGGACGTTATAAATCACTGTGCGACGACCACTGGTACAAATATTATTAGTTCTCGGCGTCCCTCCCTATCGTCTAGGGAACAGCTACTTCTTCGCACAGAACACATGTTAATATGTAATAAATGTCAAACTTTCATCACTGGCTGCCCGCCTTGGGCAAAAGCACAACCTACCTTGACTGGCAAAACTTCGTTAAATTTGATCTGAATTCATCATAACCACTTGGTTTGGTGTTCTAGCCTGTCAAATGACATATTTACGAACTTGATGACCATCAAGAACTATTAATATGACTTGCTCGATGTTCTCAAACGACTGGATGCGCTTTGACAACCTTTCAGAAGTGCACCTTTGGCCTAACTGAAATCTAGCACTTTCGTATATCTGACGTCACATTCCGTCTCGTCACGCGATGTTTTGTCGTCGTAGCCTTTTGAGCGCTTTCACATTCTTGTGTTCATCGTTCTTATGCTGATTTATCATCACTATTCTACGTATCTCATACTATACCACTTTTTCGTGGTCATTATCACTATTCTATTGTTAACTCATCACTAGCCCATTCTTGTCGACGGCAAATTGTACAGTATACACTTTGTTGATACGTGGCAGTGTGTCCCATTCTTGTTCAAAATGGTGCAACAATTTTGCCAGTCTCTTCGGTTTGTTATCCCTTGACATGTAACAGCATTGATACTTCGTGGTCCTATTATGTCTTAATATTGTTCAGTTCCATCGCACATCTCTTTGCAGTCTCATAATTGGTAAGAATGATATTCAAGTAAACACATGACACAAGTTTAAAACAAATTATTATATATGTCAGACACGAGCTGCCTAGTCCCTGCTTGGACGGCGTGTACCTAAGTCTCCTTTATTTAAGAGCACTGGAGCGTAACGTTGCTATGACTTTCAAAATGTCCCCTGGGCATCCTCATGCAGTTCCTCATTCATGCTTAAGCATGAGCATCTCCATCACTACACAAGCCATTACTCCCTGGATGAAGACACTTTTTTGTTTAGGAGGTCTCATTACCATCTCCACTATGAACGTTTCTTCGTATGTGGAATATTTATGTATAATATGCGACCTTTTCTACACGTCATAGTTGATGATTTGTCAGTATCGGTTACCGTTTGACTCTCATTTGATCGTCTTCTTTGACCAGTGGGGTCTGCTGCATAAGTATATATCTCTATTTTCCTTTATTGTCGACTTGTAGGCATTCAGTATTTTATATTTTTCTACTATTTGAACCTTTGATATGAGATTCTATTATAATGTTTGACAACTCTCTATGTGATCCTTCTACAAGCACACCAATATCAATGTGTTCACCAATGTCAATTTGTACACCAATGTCAATATGTACACCAATGTTAATATGTACATCAACATGTGCCCATACACATGTACATAAAGATCAAAATTATAACTTCATATTCAATTTGCATATCGTCAATAATCCTATCATACATTCTTTCTCTCAATCTGATTTTGTCTATCTTCCATTCATATAAATAGCCCGTGTTGTTGGTTGTGACTGTATGTCACATTTATTTGATTGCTTCGTGTTTGAACGTGTTCGAAATTCTTTTTTCATCCTATTTTATTGATTGAGCAATCTTGCTTCTTAAGTCTTGATGGCGTGTCTTTTCTTTGACCGTTCTTGGGTTTCCTTTCTTATCATTGGTACTTCTCATGCAATGTATTATTTCATCATTTTCTTTCCAGTTTTGTTATACCCTACTAAACTGGTTTGTTTTATTGTCTGGTTTAGTGACACTTCTGCATTGTGTCCCTCTCTTTAATGTCTATCTTCTTTGTTGATGGGTATATTCTTTCTTCATTGTGTTATGCTTTTCTGCAATCTTGTATGTTTTATATGTAGGTCGTGGTAACAAATTCCAACAACTAGTCACCATATGTATTTTATTTGCAACACAATATAATGCAATATAGTCCCTACACATGCTATGGAAAATATCAAATTAACCGTACCAAATAGTTGAATAAGTAATATTAAATTGAAACCAAAAGTGTGTTACAGCATCGTCTTTGTCATAAATGTGATGCTGTGTTTACATAATTATTATCTGATTCAGTGCCAAACAATAAGTGTTTATGGCCCAAGCAGAAATTGATGGCAGAAAATGGGAAGTAGGGGTGTGTCATAATAATGACTAAATATTGTTAAAATGGTAGCAAATATATTGTATTATATATCAAATTAAAAGGCATTGCACATGGAATGCGTTGGTAATTTTATTGTTTCTATAGGGCAGAAATGTAATAATAATATTAGCATATGTTGTAAAAACAATTGAAGACAGGGTTTACAATTACGTAAAATTTCCTCTTACCAAGGCGCTACTGCTCCAACACTGTTGATAATCTAATGAAACTTACTGAATTTTGATAATTACACCACTTTGCTAAACCAATATCACTAGAATAACACCATAACACCAGTAAAACACAATAAAAACATGATATTTTGAAGCGCCTCATTGCCACATAAAATGAAAAATGTCAGAAAATAACGGGACAGAGGTTTTGACCGTTTTCTGCTGAGATATACAATATGCACACTATTTTGTATTTAGTTATACTTATTATTTTTTTTTTAAATTTAATTATTTAAATGCTCCTTAAATACTTTGTGATAGACAAAGCAAACTTTAGGGGCACAAGTGTGGCCCATTAGCTAATTCGACATGATGACAAACTTTCACGGTAAGCGGCTAACCAGTGAAGGTAGCCGGTTAGTTTTATTTACAGTCATAAATAATTAATTTTAACCGAGCAACCACATTTAACATATTCTATCAGTTTAGAATCGTTCACAAAGTCCTTTAAATCAGAATAACTACAATCTAACATTGTTTACAACTATTATCTAATGTAAATATGTGAGGCCGAAAATTAAAGTCGATGCCGTTGTCAAATAAGAAAAGTAGAGACAACTTTAACTAAAACATTTCCTCAATATTAAGTCATTTTCGGTCTTTCGTGGCCTATGTGTAAATGAAAAACCTTCTTCCTGCGAAAAAAGTCATTTCGGGGCATTCAAATTAAGCGTGACATGCAAACGAAACAAACGAACTGCTAAGATCTTGGCAATACAGTGAACAAGGGGCAAAAAGGTTGAGACTGTTTTTCATCTGAGTGATCGTTGGCATCGAATCTGTTATATGGAATCAATTTTATCAATCTCTCACTTTGTTCATTCCACTATGAACCCGTGATTGTGGTCTTATGTCATTTTCATGTTTTGTGATCTATTATTTGCACACTGTGATGCTCTGTGTGTTGGTTGTTTTTGACTAGTGTAGATCTCTCAGGTAGTGCTTTGTTTATATATCATGACATGGACCCTTAGGGCAACATTTTGTGTCCCTGAATCTTTCCAAAAATATTCTGCTGTACCTTCATGTCATCTTAAATGATTATTATTATCTTACTGGATCTCATTACCTTGCATAATATGATACTCAGATGATTAATGAGTGATGCATTTATGAAATTTATATTATATCCTTTAATCCTCTGATCTTATGATCATCCCCTTGATGATATGATATTATTTGATGAATGATAATTAGTGTTTTACGAAATTCCTAAATGTCTCCATGATATGATGCTGTGATCATGGGTGATGGATAGTTTGACATATATGATGTATTATATCGTTTTATTAATGGATGCAGATGCACGTCTTAAGCTAACTTTCCTGTGCTTGTTGCTGGTACTGTCTGATGTAGTTCCAACGACCGCAGGTCCCGTTCGTATCGTGGGTCTTCTGATTTGCATTCATGTTCACTTGGACTACAGCCCCAATAGTTATGCTTCACATTGTTCTGCCTGGTATCTCGGTTATATGGCACTCACTTTCTCATTCTCGTCATTCTCACAATCTGGCAATATATAAATGAGAAAAATATATGTACATATCTGAAATAATTGAATTAATTAATTAAATAAATTAAATCGTCAAATTGATTGTTATGATTTGCAAGCATTTTATTCACAAATTCAGAGATTTAAAATGATATCCGTGCCATATGACGGAACGCCCAAAAAGGAGAAATGGGATTTTCCATAAGGACACTAAAGTGGATGTTGAACAAGGGAAACCAAGAGAGATGAAACGTCAGAGAAAATCAAGATAGGAGACGTTGCGAAGCAGAGTTAGGAAGCGGCTGTGTGTTTTCAAAGCTCGCTGTGGAGTGGATGGATGGATGCACGGATGCGATGATCTGAAGAAGGACGACAGCGGGATAAGAAGCATTGGCGGAAAAGACCCGGTACGGAAAAAAACCCTGGACGAATTCCGAACGACACAGATGTAGAATGGAAGGTAGAAGTCAAGGTGAACACGACAGAAATTAGGTAGGAGCATATGTGAATAGTTTATAGGTAGCGACCCTGCGGCAAGGGCGATCTATGATTTTACAATTGTTGATCCTTCGTAATTCGACAACACACAATTAAAGTTGTGTTGGAATGTTCACAGACGTACTCCATTCATTTACTGTTATCCGATTGGATCAGTTGCTGTTCGGCATTGCGAGAAAACAGTAACAATGGTGATATCAAAGAAAATGGGGACGCCAAAATGTGACATAGAAATAGAAGGGGAAATTCTCAACCAAGTGTATAATTTTAAATACCTAGGGGCACTTATAACATCAGATGGAAGATGTACACAAGAGATTAAGAGCAGAATAGGGCAGGCAAAGACAGCATTTCAGAAAATGAAGAGTATCTTATGCAATAAGTCGCTATCAATGAATGTAAGAAAGAGAGTACTAAAATGCTATATAGAACCAGTTTTGCTGTATGGCAGCGAATCTTGGAATGTAAATGAACAAATTAGGAAGAACTTAGAAGCAACAGAGATGTGGTTTTTAAGACGAATGTTGCGAATTCCTTGGACTGCCAGAGTAACTAACAACGATTGCCTGAAAGAGGCTAATGAAACTAGAACACTATATACAACAATAAGAAAGAGACAAACATCTTTCTTTGGTCATGTGATGAGAAGAGAGGCATTGGAGAACATCGTGACAACTGGAAAGATCGAGGGGAAGAGAGGCAGAGGCAGACCAAGAGAAATGATTCTGGACGGACTGAGACGGTGGCATGGAGGAATATCATCAGCAGAGTTGATCCAGAACACCAAAGACCGAGATCTGTGGAGAGCCATGAACGCCTACGCCAGCCGGCACGGCACTTGATGATGATGATAAATAATCCCGCCAAAGTCCAGATTGTTTATATACAAGAAGATTGCGCATCATAAGTGCACACCGTATCCAACAGAACACACGGCGCAGGACAAGAACGCTTGCTACACGGAGTACACGTCAAGATGGCAGTTGTTATCAGAACATCTTGAATGACAAAGGAGAAGTCTCAACTGGCAGAAGGTAAACTGACATTATATTATTATGATCCGTAGTCCTTTCATTATTGCTACAGTTTGGGAATTCACGTGTGTCGGACCGAATAAGAAAGAGAGGAAAATAACACCACTGTTATCGATAAGACATACAACAATGTTTACGCATGAACTTAACTACACACTTATGCGCACGATTGTAAACATATAATAAACACAACGTTAATTTAAGAGGAAATAATATATGCTGTCTCTTGGACATTATTAACAAACTGAAAATGATCGTAAATGTTGTCCAATTTTGGGAAACCTGGACACAACCAGCTACAATAGAGCAGTGGAGAGGTAACTACATAGTACACGTTCTGTATCTTGTTTACGTGACGTTCGAGTACATAGTCGACATATATCGTGACGCTCTTACAAAAGGAGGAGTCTTTGTCATCCAACACGACCTTTCCACTCCGCCAGCCGTAGCAAAGTACATTGGTAGAACAGTTTGTGGAATTTAAAACTAAATAAAGAACATTAATTAATTACAGAAGATCTAGCATCAAAGGCTACAACTGGTTATTGAAGAGGCAACTGAATGTTATGTGCAATGGATAGGAAACATTTGATATACTAGATACTGTTAGAACGAAGATGGTAGGCGTTGAGAACCACGCAACACTGTGCTGTCACGATTCTAAACTTCAACATAAGATAGAAACATACGCTTATCACAGTAGCGTATACGATTGCAAAGCGAAGGACTCTTACTTCCTTACTTCCACACTCACGGCACTTATGCGGTTTCACCAGCGTCTACACATTTATGATTCTTTTATCAGAAACATATAGAGACACGTATGGATTTTAAATTTACACAATGCGCTTCTGTACCAAGTGATTCAAGTATTTGTCAATAGCGTTCCAATATTAACGATCCTCACTGGGACACCATTGCTGTCGCGTACGGACATTGAAACAGCACTTCTCACATTACCACTTCATTGTATTGGATTGATAATTCACTGATAACCTCAACGCACACGAGTGTTTTTTTTTTTTACATGAGATGCCGGAGTTTCACACTGGACACTGTCTGACTGTACACAGATACACTACACACTTCATCACGGACAAATTGTAAGACATACAAGGCAGGTCACACATCAGTCAACTTTATTCTGGAGTTCACATACGCACCTTCAGTCACTGCGGGTATCATACAATCAGATACCCACTTTAACCATTCAGCCAGGACTTATCTCATTGACGCTGCGGCATTGCAAAGCTCTACATGTACACCGCAATGGATTACATCTCTCCAGAAATCGGTCACAGGCCACTTGGTCTAAGGTGTTAGTGTAAGTTAATTACACTCTCGTATCAACACAGGCAAGATCTACAATCACTAAGTCACTCTTCACTCGTTTCTATACTGCTACACGCACTAGTATGGAATAAACGGACACGAGAGCATACACCACCATAGATCAAGGACGAGCGTTGAACTTTGAAAGTCGAGGATAGAGGAAACACACTATCACTACAAACGTATGATTGCTCTTCAACATTCAGTTTACAGTCTGTAGGAAGTCGACAGACCAGTTGTTGGCTAACGATACATCGAATAAGGCCTGTATAAATTGTCATTGTCGATTGTTGTTTGTACATTTGTGATTTAGTTAGGTGCTGAAATAGTTTAGAGTTGGCATTCGTCAGGTCAATACGAAAGTGTTTATATTGATTTCTCGGGTGACAACACATAATCGTTGTCTTGTTATATAACTGTGGTGGTAAGAGAGTATCATTGTACGTCATATTTCTGGGAAAGTGTTACCGTCTTTTATAAACGGAAATATGTTTTTACGTCACACGTCAGCCGTCTTCTGTCATTGTTAATTGTCTAGTATTATATATTCTTTATACTGAACATTTTTTTATTACTATTTTCTAGTATTTACATAGAGTAACACTTAGGACATTTCCATCGCGTTAAGATTGCTAAATTTCTATTGTTGAAATTATTGTTGAGTTGAAGTTGACAGTTTGTTCAACATATGATGTATTGATTACTATCGGTTGAACGTACTTCCATATCGTCAATTTCCTTCGTATTTTTGCATTTCTCTTCAAATATTTCAGCTAGATAAAGTATTGCACAGGTAGGACAAGATGTCGATACTTCAAGACTACATGAAGATAGGTAAGACGTTATGTTTAACCGGTTCAAAGCTCAGGAATTATGCAATACAGAAGACTGAAAAATTAGAAAGGTTTGTAAAGGAGCAAAGAAGGAAACAAGGACAAATTTATGAAACGAACACAATATTCATCATCGACGATGACGAAAACATACAAGACACTCTTGTTACTCAACAAGCATGGGTCAATGGTAGATCAACGACCTGTATTAGAGATACTTCTTCAGCTATTGTGGGAGTCGATCACAAGTTAATAAACGAAAGTGATTACACAGGTAATAGTATTGGTTGCAGAATATTTGGGGGTACCATAGAAACATACAAGACCGCATGGATCATGATTAAATTCCCATATTACAAAGGTTAAGTATGTGCAGCAGTATTAACAAACCCTGGTCCTGGGTTAATAGTGGGTAATATCCCGAATGTCAAAGATGTAGTTCAGAAAGTAACCATCGAACACAAACCTGTCGAGACACTCACAAGTACCCAAACTCAAACGACGCACAAAGAAGAGGAAAATAAATTAGAAGAAAACTCGCAATTAAAACAACTTACACCAACTGTTAACGAAAATGAGATAACACAAATGTGTGATAATGCAACAGGAAAGAGTTGTATACACCAGGATATGCACGAGATAAACAAACATTCTTCATCATATCAGAAACAGATCAAACGTGATTGTATGTCGTTAAATGACATCTTTTTGAAACATACTAAAAAGAGAATAAATGTTACACGCACAACCCATTAAACAGTCAAAATGGGATATCATAACCATGATTGTTACTCAGACTATGACGTTGATTAAGCCAACCATATCACAGGCTATATGTGTCATCTTGAACATGTGCGCACGAACAAAGATATATGCTATTTGCAACAGTGCATACATATACGCACAGATCAAGAAACATTCTACAAACGGGTTCATACAAATAAAAAGGCATATCACAAACACACACTCCGAAGTCAGAAAGTGTATCACAAACATGCACACGAAAATCAAGAAATATATCACAAGTATACACACTGAAGTCAAACAGTCTATCGCAATCATACACACAGAAGTCAGGAGGCGTATAACGAACATGCACACTGAAGTTAAAAAGTATGTCACAAACATGTACTCACAATCAAAGACATACATTACTTGCGGCATTGCAACTATCCATTCACAAGTTAAAAGAAGCTACTCACAAACCAGAAAGAAACTTATATATTGGTTAACAGAAACCAAGAAATACACCATAAACATTTGTGCGCAAATCAAAACAAAGGTTGTAAACGTTAGCGTACATGCAAAGATATTCTTTACGAACTTGATAAGTAAATGCAAAGAACACTACAGACGACAAACTACACTGGTCGTTACTTACTGTAGTTATGGTTACTTGTCTTACTTCTGCTACAGATTTACCATACATACCTCATTGCAGCGTATGCATTACAGAAGATACACAAGACTGAAAACAATAACATTGTTCCAATCTACAAAGTTACAATGTACAAATATTGGCATGCGTGCAGAAGAGAGATTCTATAGGTTTGAAATGAAGAAAGAAAGAAAGAAAATGGATGAAAGGAAGAATAAAAGAAAAAAAAGAAAAAGAAAATGGGATGAAAGTGTTAGGTTCATATCAACACATAGTACACTACAGACACATTAGGGTCTTATTACTTAGTTAGTCTAGGTGTCACTGTTATAAAGTTGTACTTGTCAGAAATGTTCTCACTATCTCATATTCCAGTTCTCTGTTGTCTGACAATTGTTATTAA
This sequence comes from Cepaea nemoralis, assembly GCA_014155875.1. Classification (NCBI taxonomy): domain Eukaryota; kingdom Metazoa; phylum Mollusca; class Gastropoda; order Stylommatophora; family Helicidae; genus Cepaea; species Cepaea nemoralis. The sequence continues at coordinate 8,763 of JACEFZ010006769.1, read as the reverse complement.
GTATACCTATAATAGAGAGTATTATTAATTTATGAATATTATTTAGTCTCAATATTTATTCTTATCTATATCTATAAAACAAAGTGTATGTATGTAAATATATATGTAAATATATATGTATGTCCTTTATTTGTTCGCGAACGGCCCATCCGATTGAGATGAAATTTTCTACACGCCTTCCTTTTATTCCAGAGCTGTCAACTGTCATAGTTTTTTTTTCTTCTTCCTCCTCCTCCCCCTCCCAAAATACGTACGTAAATATATGATGTTGATGATGAAAGAATCCCCGAACCAAAACGCTAGGGAAAGGGAAGAAAATGACGTGACTACACAGAATCGTCACACGGCAATCATCATCATCAAGTGCCGTGCCGGCTGGCGTAGGCGTTCATGGCTCTCCGTAGATCTCAGTCTTTGGTTTTTTGGATCAACTCTGCTGCTGATATTCCTCCATGCCACGGCAATATCAATAACAATTCATCTTTTTATGTGTAAGGAAGTTATCTACAGTCGTGTAGAAGGGAAGAACTAGACGAGTATGAATTCGGAATGGTGAACTCTCTCCTCCTCTCTTCTCCTCCCTCCACCCTTCTCCTCTTCCTCCTCCCTCTCATCCCTCTCCCTCCTCCATCCTCCTTCTCCCTCTTCCTTCTCCCTCTTCCTCTCCCCTCCTCCTCCATCCTCCTCCCTCCTACTCCCTCCGCCTCCTCCCCCCTCCTCCCTCATCTTCCCTCCTCCTCCCTCTCCCTCCTCATCCCTCCTCCTCCTCCTGCCTCCCTCCTCCTCCTCCTCCTGCCTCCTTCTCCCTCATCATCCTCCCTCCTCCTTCTCCCTTCTTCTCCCTCTTCCCTCTTCCTCCTCCTACCTCCTCCCTCCTCCTCCCTCTACCTCCTCCCTCCACCCTCCTCCTCCCTTCTCCTCCTCTTCCTCCTCCCTTTCCTTCCTCCTCCTCCTCCCTCTACCTCCTCCTCCCCCTACATCTTTCCTCCTCCCTCCTCCTCCTCTTCCACCTCCCTTTCCTTCCTCCCCTCCTCATTCTCCCTCCTTCCTCTCCCTCCTTCCTCCTCCTCCTTCCTTCTTCTCCCTCTGCCTCCTCGCTCCTCCTCTCCCCTCCTCCCTCCTCCTCCTCCTTCTCCTCCTCCCTCCTTCTCCTTCCTCCTCCTCCCTCTTCCTCCTCCACCATCCTCCTCCCTCTTCCTCCTCCTTCTTCCTCCTCCTTCCTTCTCCTCCCTCCTCCTCCCTCTTCCTCCTCCTCCCTCTTCCTCCTCCTTCCTCTTCCTCCTCCTTCCTCCTCCTCCCTCTTCCTCCTCCATCCTCCTCCCTCTTCCTCCTCCTTCTTCCTCCTCCTTCCTTCTCCTCCCTCCTCCTACCTCTTCCTCCTCCTCCTACCTCCTCCCTCCTCCTCCTCTCTCCTCCTCCCTCCTCCCTTTTCCTCCCTCCTCCTCCCTCTATCTCCTCCCTCCTCCTCTCCACTCTTCCTCCTACCCTCTTCCTCTTCCCCTCCCCCTCCTCCCTATTCCTCCTCCTCCCTTCACATTCCTCCTCCTCCCTCTTCCTCCTCCTCCTTCCTCCTCCTCATCCCTCCTTCTCCCTCCTCCTCCTTCTTCCTCCCTCCTCCTCCCTCCTCCCCCTCCTCCTTCCTCCTCCCTCTCCTCCTCCTCACTCCTCCTCCTCCTCACTCCTCCTCCTCCCTCCTCCTCCTCCCTCTACCTCCTCCCTCCTCCTCCCTTCACATTCCTCCTCCTCCCTCTTCCCCCTCCTCCCTCCTCCTCATCCCTCCTCCTCCCTTCTCCTCCTCCTCCTCCCTCTACCTCCTCCTCCCTTCACATTCCTCCTCCTCCCTCTTCCTCCTCCTCCCTCCTCCTCCCTTCACATTCCTCCTCCTCCTCCCTCCTCCTCCTCTCCTCCTCTTCCCTCCTCCTCCTCCCCCTCCTTCTCCTCCTTCTCCCTCCTCCTTCTCCCTCTTCCTCCTCCCTCTTCCTTCTCCCTCCGCCTCCTCCCTCCTCCTACTCTCTCCTCCTCCTCCCTCCTCCTCCCTCTCCCTCCTCCTCCCTCTCCTCCTCCTGCTCCCTTCTCCTCCTGCGTTCTCCTCCTCCCTCCTTCTCCCTCCTCCTCCCTCTTCCTCCTTCCTCCTCCTTGCCTCCTCCACCACCCTACTCCTCCCTCCTCCTCCTCCTCCCTCCTATTCCTCCCTACTCCTCCTGTCTCCTCCCTCCTCCTCCCTCCTCTTCCCTCCTCCACCTCCCTCTTCCTCCTCCCTCCTACATTTACCCAAGACAGACAGACAGTCAGACAGATAGTGGGGAACGGGATCTTATATGACTACTTATATAATTTAAATGAGATGCTCTCGACCATGGGCTGGGCCGGGTCAGACAGACAGACAGATAGATAGATAGATAGATAGACAGACAGACAGACAGACAGACAGACAGACAGACAGACAGACAGACAGACAGTCGGGAACGGGAACTTATATGACTACTTATATGAATTAAATGAGATGCTCCCCACCAGGAGTTGGGCGATGCCGGGCCGGGTCAGACAGACAGACAGATAGATAGTCGGAACGGGAACTTATATGACTACTTATATGAATTAAATGAGATGCTCCCCACCAGAGTCTGGGCGAAGCCGGGCCGGGTCAGCTAGTTTACATTATATTTCTGATTTATTATCTTAGAAGTCTTGAATATTTGAGATATATGATTCTTCACAAAATTTAGGATCTGCAAGATTCTAGTCAATCATATTCTGTAATATATTCTCAGTCGACTATAAATATGTATATATATCGTTGTCAAATTATTCAATTATAATTTAATGTATTTGTTGGTTCATAGAGTGCTAGTAAATTTAAGATATTTGTTCAGATAGCACCTGATTGAATTACAATACATTTAACAATCACCAATGATATAAATATTATTAGTGCAAATATATAGTTTAGGCAGATAGATACTTCTGTCGATTTGTCATTTTGACAGGATGACTTAAAGCAATTACCGTGTGAAGGACCTGTGTGGTTGAACTGTGTCGCTAGAAACTTTATGGACAAAATATTCAAAGTCTGCGACTACAAAGGACTAAGTATTTAATTAATGCAAAATAAGGTGGTAATATAATATAAGTATATATATGGTTAAGTTGTGATAATAATTAATTAGTTAACATAGTTATATTAATTAATACTATTTTAATATATTTGTATTTTGATCTTCAGTTACTGGTTAATATTACTTAATTATGGAGTTTAGGATTGAGTAGTGTTAGCGAAATATCCACACTGAATGGATCTCAGTGCATAGATCGTCTACCTTACATACAGACATATGATGGAATATATACATGGACAACGACAACGGTCAACAGCAACGGATTGATTGCGAGGAACCCCAATACTATCCTTGTCCGAAACTCATGGTAATACCTAGAGTGAGGACACTTGTCTATTAGGACAAGGTAGGGACTAATGAAAATTAGTTGGACCGACCTTCCCGTGGGTCGGCCACACGACGTCCAACCGGGGATTGGATAGAAGGGCATGCCCGTCATATAACTTTATTTTTTTTTAGGGTGGGTAACAGGGAAACATAAGCGTTTCAGCTGTTGTTGTGATTGTTATGATAAGCATATGAGACATGATTACATGTTGTGTAATACATAGTGTTGTATATACATAGATATAAATAAAATGATTTCATCATTTTTTTTGTCTGGGAGGGGGCATAATCCCATATGACGGCACGCCCAAAAAGGAGAAATTGGATTTTCCATAACGACACTAAAGTGGATGTTGAACAAGGGAAACCAAGAGAGATGAAACGTCAGAGAAAAACAAGATAGGAGACGTTGCGAAGCAGAGTTAGGAAGCGGCTGTGTGTTTTCAAATCTCGCTGTGGAGTGGATGGATGGATGCACGGATGCGATGATCTGAAGTAGAACGACAGCGGGAATAGAAGCATTGGCGGAAAAGACCCGGTACGGAAAAAAACCCTGGACGAATTCCGAACGACACAGATGTAGAATGGAAGGTAGAAGTCAAGGTGAACACGACAGAAATTAGGTAGGAGCATATGTGAATAGTTTATAGGTAGCGATCCTGCGGCAAGGGCTATCTATGATTTTACAATTGTTGATCCTTCGTAATTCGACAACACATAATCAAAGTTGTGTTGGAATGTTCACAGACGTACTCCATTCATTTACTGTTATTCGATTGGATCAGTTGCTGTTCCGTATTGCGAGTTAAACTGTTCTTATAAGTGGAAGCGCTGTAAGGCAATCCGGAACACTTTATAATTCCATTTTGACAAGTATGCACACAGATTGTGACAGTCTTACATTCTTTGAGTATTGTGACCTATTGTCTATTTAACAAGTCTGCCAATTTGTTTTTCCTGGAATATGATACATGTCAAGGTCGTACTCATGCAACAGAAGAGACCATCTGTATATTCTTGAATTATTATGATGTCCTTTATTAAAGACTTTTAATGATTTGTTGTGAGAGAGAACTAAGAATTTCTCTCCGAGTACGTATTTAGATATTTTGTTGATGCTTTTTATAAGAGCCAGAGCTTCAAGTTCTGTTATAGCATATTTTTATTTCAGTGTCTGACAACTTTTCACTGAAGTAGATGACAGGATGTAGTCGTCCCTCATGATGCTGAAGTAAGATAGCTGAGATTGCGTATGAATGTGCGTGAGTCTGCAGTATGAAATCTTTTATTATGTCGGGTAGCTTTAAGATAGGTTAATTGCTGAACAGTTTCTTAATTTGTTCGAGAAGTTCGTTATGTTTGTGTCTGTCAGTCCATTTGGTTTTAGTAGGTTGTCCTTTTTTCAGTAATTCCGAGAAGGTAGCTGTTTTGTCAGCGAAGTTTGGGATGAACTTTTGATAGTAGTTTATAACCATTCACTTTGATATTCTGCTTGCTGTGATTAATCCCTAGAGCTTGCTGGTACATAACCACAGTCTTCTCCAAGCTGATATTGAGCCCAAAATGGCACATGCATATGAGAAAGCTGAAACACTGTGTTGCATACCTGCCTCTGAGTTGGCATATAGAGCGCAATCATCAGCAAACAGCAGCTCTCTGACGGTGTCGCTGTTAGTTTTGGGTTTATCTTTCAGCCTTCTGAGACTGAACCATCCATGCGGTAGTTGAGGTCTATCCAATGTCGTTGTTCTCGAAGGCATTCGTCAACATAGCTGAAAACACGAGGCTGAAACGTGTTGGTGCCAGGACACACCCCTTCTTCACTCCATTGGTGACAGGAAAGGATTCAGACAGTTCACCATTTTCCTGTACTCTTGCCTGAATACCATCATGAAATAGCCGCACTTGTTGGACACACTTTCGTGGACAGCCATATTTCGCCATAATATTCCACATTCCTTCTCTGCTGACCGTTTAAAAAGCCTCGTTAAGGTCAATGAAAATGGAGAAATATTCGCAGTTCTGTTCCTGGCATTTCTCTTGAAGCTGCCTTGCAGCGTAAATCATGTCAACAGTTCGTCGTTCTTTTCAGAAGCCAAATTGACTCTCAAGATGAAGACCCTGATCAAAATGGGCCGTGAGGCGATTGAGACGAATTCTGGAGAGTATCTTCCCTGCAATTGAGAGCAAGGAGATGCCTCGGTGGTTGTCACAGGATTGGCGGTTTCATTTTCGTTTGTAAAGGTAGACTAGTGACGCGCCCTTGAAATCTTGTGGCATTGTCTCGTTCACCCATATGTTTTTAAAGACATGGTGAAGCAGCTCTATTAGGACCGGTCCACCTGCCGTGTATATCTCTGCTGAGATGGAGCCAGGACCAGGCACCTTACCGCTAGAAAGTTGCTGGATGGCTTTGTTTACTTCCACTATGGTTGACATGTCATCACGTATATCATTAGTGGGAACTTGATGAAGGCAGTTGATGGTTTCATCATCGAAGAAGGAAGTTGCATTTAAGATGTTGCTGAAATGTTCTGCCCAGCCTTGAATGATTTCTTGTTTACCGGTGACCAATGTTCCCCAATCTGCACTGAGGAGGGGAACTATGCCTGGTGATGTAGTACCATAGGCCGCTTTCCGTGAGTCGTAGAAGATTTTCATATCATGTTGGTCAGCAAAGCCTTGAATTTCATCAGCGTTGTTGCTCAGCCAGGAGGCCCGCATGTGCCAAAGTTCCTGCACTACTCTCCAAATGCTATTGAAAGCATCTTTCTTTTATGTTGACTTTGGGAAATTCAAACATGCGTTGGGGAAATGATGTTTCTCGGCCTGCAATTGGTTGATGTCTTCGGAAATTTCATCAAACCAGTCTTTAATGCTTCCTGGGGGCTGGATCTAGGATTTCCTTAGCAGTGTTGTAAATTAGGTTCTTTACGGCTCTCCACCCTGTTTCCGCATCCTGTTTAGTTGCATCATTGGACTTGAGGCGGTCTTCCAGCATATTTTCAAATGACAGCTGCATGTTTTTTGCTTTTGCTGTTTAGGCTGGTGACATTTAGTTATCTCCTTTGCATGTTTACCCCTTGAGGACCCCGAGCTGGTTTGGTGTGTATGGTTATTTTCGAGACAATGAGACGATGGTCTGTCGACCATTCAGCACCACACTTGGAAACGGTGACATAGTCAATGAGGTGCCAATGTTGCGAGAGAGGATTTATCCACGATGTTCTATTTCTCGTGGGAAGACGGAAAATTGTGTTGGTGATCAGGAGATCTTATTCGGCACAGGCCTGACGGAGGAAGAGTCTATTGATATTACAATTTCCGACACCGTACTTTCCAATAATGCCACTGCAAGAGAAGGTGTCCTTGCCTACTCTGGCACTGAAGTCCCCAAGGAATACAACTTTGTCTCCTTTGGGAACATATGTTAATACATTGTGCAGGTCCTCATAGAACTTGTTATTGCCGTCATCTTCATTGGTCATGGTTAGTGCGTAGACACTCACGATGGTTGCATGTTTCTTTCCTTTCAGCAGGGGTAACTTAATGGTCATGAGCTTGCCATTTATAGCCTTCGGAAATTCAGCTGGTTTGCCAACCAAGCCGATTTAATGGTAAATCCCACACCGGATTGGCGTCTTTCCTCGCTTTTCCTTCCACTCCAGAAGGATATGTAGCCGGCACCTCTTAACAGATTTGGCCATCTTCTGCAAGTCGTGTCTCGCTCATGGCTGCAATGTCGATGTTGTACCTGCCCAGCTCTCTCTCTCTCTCTCTCTCAATCAGTGTTGTTCGTCTCTCTGGACCTGACGCGCTGTCTATATCAAGTAGGGTGCGTACTTTCCAAGTTCCGATTGTCAAGGGAATATGGTTTGCTATTTTAGCTTTACCTGTTTTTACTTTGTTTGTATGTCAACCGCAGTATAGGGTACCCACCATCAGCGGCTAGCTGGTTAGGTAATGATGGAGCAGACAATGTTTAGGGCACCTTTTCTAGCCCCTTCCTCAGGCTATGGATGTGAGCAGTGCTTTCCTATAGAGGGCTGCACAGTCGCTCACGGGGCTGCCGAATCCCACTGCTGCTCTGATCAGTAGAAGACGACCATATGACTTTAGCCGCAGTGTGCAGGCGTGTGACTACGGCTTCCAGCGTACCCACGACTGCCGCTTCGCCGCTCGCCAATCGCCACAGGGCCTGAAGGTGCTATATGCAATTAGATGAAGAATGACTTGCCTGATGAATTGGATTAAAGTGAGGAAGCGTTGCGCAATTCTTGGACCTCACTCTCTCGCCTGAGTCCATCTGAGTCCAGTGGCAAGACAAGTCAAGACGACTGGAGACGAATACAGGTGCAGTGAATGACCAGGGTTCTCTACGTGCCTTGCCGTGCTTATTACGTTCCACGACGCTTTGCAGGTAAACACCGTCTTGCCCGTTGAATCAGGAATGATTTCTTCCGCGCAGTCTGCCGAGTCCTGTCTTCACATGCTGGGTAGGCATACCCTAGTTTACAGATTGGTTTTACTCTAAATCGGCGACCAACGCTTGGTTTAGCCAGACTGTCACAGCTGTTGCCCGGAATAAGGAAGGGGAGGGGTGGCGGCTGTCGCATGCTTACAGCTACTAGGAACCACAGGCGTGAGCTGGACGTCAGGCTTGGACCAGGGTTGTGCCCTGAAAACAGCTTAACAGTCATCCTTAATGTTATCTTTATCTCCCGTGACGGCCTTTATATGGATTAATATTATATGTGTTTCCCCTCATTGTCTCACATAGTACAGTGTTTTAAAACTACTTTAATGTTATACACATTATTGCGAAAACAGAAATAGTCAAGAAAATGTTAGTGAACATTGAGACTAATATTTTGAAATATATCTTCATCATTATTATGTGTCTTGACAAATAGTGTAGGCGATCATACACTCCCTGATCGGCAAAGTAGTATGGAGCTTCAAATGACAATCGTAAATATTTTTGATGTGCGAACATATTCTGAACAAGTAAAGAACAAGTGTACTATTGTCAATGCAGCACTGCGTTAAACCGGTTAAACCCAAGTCCTCCAGCACCGCTATATTGCTTGGATTCCTGTTGAAAACAATTCTCGTGTTCACTACTCGGTGTGCCTGGTCCGGTCGTGAGCAGTCTGTCACAGAAGTCACGCCGTTTTGAATCTTCGTACTCCACGAATACACTTACTGGACAAACATGCATCACCAAACAGGACCGTCATTGGCCGATGGATTTGTGTAGGTTTCACACTTCACTGATCAAACAACGGATAACTCCTTGATCAAACAACGGATAACTCCT
>JACEFZ010006768.1:0-31188 GCA_014155875.1 Cepaea nemoralis | reverse complement strand
CCAGGCCCCCCGGCCCAGTTCCCCCTCCCATTTGTCTTGCCACTGGCCTCAGATGGAATCGGCGACAGTCCTCCCACTGTCTTGCCACTGGACTCAGATGGAATCAGGCGACAGCCCTCTCCATTTTCCCTTGCCACTGACTCAGATGGAATCAGGCGACAGTCCTCTCCACTTGTTTTGCCACGGGACTCAGATGGAATCAGGCGCAGTCCTCTCCACTTGTCTGCCACTGGACTCAGATGGAATCAGGCGACAGTCCTCTCCACTTTCTTTCCAAAAACCCTTTTGGCCCCCTCCAGATGGAATCAGGCGACAGTCCTCTCCACTTGTCTTGCCACTGGACTCAGATGGAATCAGGCGACAGTCCTCTCCACTTGTCTTGCCACTGGACTCAGATGGAATCAGGCGACAGTCCTCTCCACTTGTCTTGCCACTGGACTCAGATGGAATCAGGCGAAGTCCTTCCACTTGTCTTCCCACTGGACTCAGATGGAATCGGGCGACAGTCCTCTCGACTGTCTTCCCCAGGGCCCTCAATGGAATCAGGCGACAGTCCTCTCCACTTGTCTTGCCAGGCCTCAGATGAATCGGGGCACAGCCCCTCCCTTGTTTTGCCACTGGACTCAGAGGGAATCGGCGACAGCCCTCTCGAATTGTCTTGCCACTGGCCTCAGATGGAATCAGGCGACAGTCCTCTCCACTTGTCTTCCACTGGACTCAGATGGAATCAGGCGACAGTCCTCTCCACTTGTCTTGCCACTGGCCCAGATGGAATCAGGCGACAGTCCTCTCGACTTTTTTTCCCACTGGACTCAGATGAATCGCGACAGTCCTCTCGATTGTCTTGCCACTGACTCAGAGGGAATCGGGCGACAGTCCTCTCCACTTTTCCACGGGCCTCAGATGGAATCAGGCGACGTCCTCTCCATTTGTCTTGCCACTGGCCTCAGATGGAATCAGGCGACAGTCCTCTCCACTTGTCTTGCACTGGCCTCAGATGGAATCAGTCGACCGTCCTCTCCACTTGTCTTGCCACTGGACTCAGATGGAATCAGGCGACAGTCCTCTCACACTTGTCTTCGCCACTGGCCTCAGATGGAATCAGGCGACAGTCCTCTCCACTTGTCTTGCCCACTGGCCTCAGAGGAATCAGGCGACAGTCCTCTCGACTTGTCTTGCCACTGGACTCAGATGGAATCAGGCGACAGTCCTCTCGACTTGTCTTGCCACTGGACCTCCGATGGAATCAGGCGGACAGTCCTCTCGACTTGTTCTTGCCACTGGCCTCAGATGAATAGGCGACAGTCCTCTCGACTTGTCTTGCCACTGGACTCAGATGGAATCAGGCGACAGTCCTCTCCACTTGTCTTGCCACTGACTCAGATGGAATCAGGCGACAGTCCTCTCGACTTGTCTTGCCACTGGGACTCAGATGAATCAGGCGGACATTCCTCTCCACTTGTCTTGCCACTGGCCTCAGATGGAAATCAGGCGACAGTCCTCTCCACTTGTCTTGCCACTGGCCTCAGATGGAATCAGGCGACAGTCCTCTCGACTTGTCTTGCCACTGGAGCATCAGATGGAATCAGGCGACAGTCCTCTCGACTTGTCTTGGCCACTGGACTCCGATGGAATCAGGCGACAGTCCTCTCGACTTGTCTTGCACTGGCATCAGATGGAATCAGGCGACAGTCCTCTCGACTTGTCTTGCCACTGGACTCAGATGGAATCAGGCGACAGTCCTCTCCACTTGTCTTGCCACTGGACTCAGATGGAATCAGGCGACAGTCCTCTCGACTTGTCTTGCCACTGGACTCAGATGGAATCAGGCGACAGTCCTCTCCACTTGTCTTGCCACTGGACTCAGATGGAATCAGGCGACAGTCCTCTCCACTTGTCTTGCCACTGGCCTCAGATGGAATCAGGCGACAGTCCTCTCCACTTGTCTTGCCACTGGCCTCAGATGGAATCAGGCGACAGTCCTCTCCACTTGTCTTGCCACTGTCCTCAGATGGAATCAGGCGACAGTCCTCTCCACTTGTCTTGCCACTGGACTCAGATGGAATCAGGCGACAGTCCTCTCTACTTGTCTTGCCACTGGACTCAGATGGAATCAGGCGACAGTCCTCTCCACTTGTCTTGCCACTGGACTCAGATGGAATCAGGCGACAGCCCTCTCGACTTGTCTTGCCACTGGACTCAGATGGAATCAGGCGACAGTCCTCTCCACTTGTCTTGCCACTGGACTTAAATGGAATCAGGCGACAGTCCTCTCCACTTGTCTTGCCACTGGACTCAGATGGAATCAGGCGACAGTCCTCTCGACTTGTCGTGCCACTGGACTCAGATGGAATCAGGCGACAGTCCTCTCCACTTGTCTTGCCACTGGACTCAGATGGAATCAGGCGACAGTCCTCTCGACTTGTCTTGCCACTGGACTCAGATGGAATCAGGCGAGAGAGTGAGGTCGACGAATTGCGCAACTCTTCCCCACTTTAATCCAAGTAATCGCACAAGTCATTCTTCATCCAAAGATTTTTTTACAGCGAAATGCGTTATGGTAAACGCTCATAAGGTGGCCAGAGGAAACGCTTTAAAGACACTCTGAAAATCTCACTGAATGCTTTTGGAATTCATCATGACACCTGGGAGGCTGCAGCCAGAGACCGAAATTCGTGGCGTGCATCATTACGCAAGGGTGCAGTCAAATGTGAGGCAACCAGGACTGCAAGAGCGGTGAAGAAAAGGCAGGACAGAAAAACCACTGCCGGAAATCCTCCTCCAGAAACTTCAAGCATTCTTTGCCCACATTGAAAGAAAGCTGTAATATATATATATATATATATATATATATATATATATATATATATATATATATATATATATATATACATATATATATATATATATTACAGCTTTCTTTACCTCTGCGTTTCCATCACTTGCTATTTTCTTTTTCCCCGTTTTGCGTTTTTTCGTGGTTCAACGTCTTATTTTTGCAGTATTTAAAATGCTTGATTTGAACATCTCCCATTCTTATTCCACTGGTGTTTTGTGTTTTTTTCTATAGTTAATTTTACAAGATTTCATTTTTTTCTTTGTAATAATTGTCCATCATTGCCTCGTATATGAGCTTTCATTTTTTTAATTTACTGATTCGCATGACATGTATTTTCCTGGTCTTTGTTTTCTTTTCTGTTAATTCTTATTGTGTGGACAACTGCTTTGTGGTCTGTGTTTATAATATTGTTGGGCACTACCCTTGCATCTAATATATTTATCTTTCTGTTATTTCTTGTTAATACAAAATCAGTTTGGTTCTTGTTACCTAGATCGTTCCATTTACACCAGGTGTGTTTTTATGATTACAGAATGTGCTTATTATATATAGGTCGTGTTGGCTGCATAGTTTTATCAGTCTACTTTCCTTTATCATTTATTACATTATGTTGGTCTCCAATTCATCTACGATATTTTATATGCCCGCTCTGTTATGTCCTAGTATTGAATTGGACTCTCCCATAACTATGATGTTGTCCTGCTTCTCTATTTTACTTAGCACGCCATGGATTCTGCCATGACTCAAAGGTAACTGACCAAGAGTGACGCCAAAAAAAAAAGAGATAATGACGAAATACATTAAGAGGACCACACGGAGTTAACATAGCAGGACGGAAATCAGTGACTGAGGATAACTCACTACAGGTGCAGTAATGTTGGGGGTACAAGGGAAAAGAGCAAGCCAATCGGATAGCGAACATGGCGATGGAAGTGCAATGGATGGGCCTGGCATTATTCGCTCTATAAGAGATGCTGGATGCACAGTTGCATTTAAACACACCTGGGAATCTCCTTCTTTGTCCAGAATGAGGGAGATGAGATTGAAGCCTGGAAGCCGCCAAGCATGAATATTTCGTCAAGAGCACGCGACACTTGATTAACCAACACAAAATTGATAAGATCAGTCGATATACACTGGCGGAGATCTTAAAGAGAAAACCAGATCACCTATGAACATGTCTAGGGAGCGATGATGATGACCCTCACAAGCCACTAATCACTCTCTAGTTTACCAACTTGCATTAGTGTTCTCACATTCCTTGCAACAGATGCATTACTTGTTGATTTGCATGATGTCGTTGGATGTCGTTCTGGTTGCACATATAGCACGTGATTTTTCCTACCAGCTGATATGCAAGGCCTCTATAAGGAAGCTAGCTTGCCATGTCTCTTAAGGAAAATTAAATGTAGAATGGCCCAAGTAATGCAGTACTTCAAAAGTAAAGAATATTTTCTGACATATATTTAGTACATTAAGGTGAGGAAAAATCGTTTGTAATAGCTATAATGAGCCAATCCTAATGTGCAGAAGCCAATTATGGACAATTAAGAGCTAGTAAAACTGGAGTGTAAACAGAATGAAACTATGAGCGTGATTTTGGAGTGCACAAGGGATCATTGTGGTGTGTATGTAATACATCCTAGCTAGTTAGTTAGTTAGTTAGTCGCAGTTCCAACTTCACAGCAACGGGTCGTCCCCATTATGCTCCGTTCCTGTGCCAGTGAAAATCATACAAAACGCTCCCCACTGCCCAATGTGAAAAGTGGGAAAAAGACAGGAGTCTCGACAAACAAACAGCCCGCACAGATACACTGTGCATAATGCCGCCGCCAGAATGTCAACACAATAGTCCCCCACAAAAAACACCCAGTTCATTTCTGATGGAATCTGCAGTCATTTTCCCATCTGGATGTTTCCTAGATGTTCACCCACACAGTCCACGAAATACAGTTCATCGTCAATGGTAGTGGCAGTCAACCAGAAGCCCAGCAGCCACGCATTTCTGCATAAGGCAAAAACCGGTCAACTCTGGGACATAGCCATCTGCCATCGCTCCGAACATGCAGTCACATTCCAAAACCCTCGGGCAGATTCAAAAACATTTCACACGAAACTCACAGCTCACAGTGTCGCGCCACGCACTCACTCAGTAGCAGGGCGACGGAACCATCAAGCCTCCTTAGTCGCCTCTTACGACATGCATGGTAGGCTGCAGTGTTGCTATTCTTTGCTTCCCTTTGCTTCCCTTCTCCTAGCTTTACCAAGGGACTGACTCAAGATCCTACAGGCTAAATCAAGTCTAGGAGTGGCTGCAGACAAGGAACACCCGCTGCATGAAACCGTGGACACAGATATGGACACAGGATGATACGAGAGTAATACCAGATGGCCCGGACAGAGGACTCAATCAGAAGTATGTGTATGTTTGACAACATGGCGAGGAGAGAGGAGTGGATCAGAATACCAGATAAGATATCAGACGTGTGCATGTTCACTATAACATTACACCGGGATTGCAGGTACAAGCCAGCAAGGGGCGCTGTACGGGAGCTGCAGCCATTGATTCCAGACAAACTGCACACAAGCCATGTAATCATATACACGGATGGCTCAGTACTAAGAGGTAAACGAAGTACCTGGGAGTTCATAGCGAATGTTAATGGTCGGTGTTTTGTGCAGGAGAGTCTGACATGTGATACCACAACATCTGGTATGAGATTGGAAGCGGAAGCAGTCAGTGCAGCGTCTCGCTGGCTGTAGGACAAACATCACACTCATGTCGTGATTCCAACAGACGCACTGAGCATACTGATAAAGATGAAGGCTAACGTGACTCGTGTAAATTGGTATGCTTCAGCTTGTAAAATATCAAAGAAGACTGGAGAGAGGAGAGAGAGAGAGAGAGAGAGAGAGAGAGAGAGAGAGAGAGAGAGAGAGAGAGAGAGAGAGAGAGAGAGAGAGAGAGAGAGAGAGAGTTCGGAAGACATAACGTACGAACAAATTTTATTTTTAAACGGTTAAGAATTGGGTCCGTCTGACATTCTGCCTTCTTAAGGAGGAGAGAGAGAAAGTGAGAGAGAAGAGAAGCAAAGATAGGAGAAGAGAGAGACTGAGAAAGAAAGAGGGCGAGAGAGAGAGAGAGAGAGAGAGAGAGAGAGAGAGAGAGAGAGAGAGAGAGAGAGAGAGAGAGAGAGAGAGAGAGAGAGAGAGAGAGAGAGAGAGAGAGAGAGATTGCACATATTCGCAAATTATCTTGATGCATCGTCTACGACAACGTTATAGACGATCTGACGGAACCACTTTCTCCATTACAACCAAGTTTGAACGAACACAACAAGGTATAGAACAAACACTACAGGTAATGAACTACACTCTTAAGGTAACAGAACAAGCACTGCATCAATAGAACAAGCACTATGGGTAATAGAACAAACACTAAAGGTAACAGAACAAACCATGCAGGTAATAAACAAGCACTACAGGTATTAGAACATACCCTACAGGTAAGAGAACAAACACTACAGTTAATGTCCTCTCCGTGGCGGAGGTGTTACAGACGCACATACGGCGCTCAAAACATAGTTATCAGTTATCAGTTGGGGTATCTTCGTTGCACTCCGGACATGTCCATAGGTGCTCAGATCCTCCCCCCAGCATATGCATCAGCGTCCGGTGGCTAATAGTGCCAGTTCTGTGTTGGTTGACGAGGCACTTTGTTTTCCCGATGTAACTCTCGCGTCTGGCTGTGCCGATTCTTACTCCCAGGTCTTTCATCCTGGACAGCGATGTGGAATCACTGACGTCAAAATCCTCTGTTCTCGCCAAATCTTTAAGGACGTTAAGCACATCGGCACGATCCATGGCCTGGCCATCTACAGGGGGTGCAGAGCCAGCCAGTTTGTCAGCTCGTTCATTTCCCTCGACTCCCGCATGTCCCGGGACGAAGATGAAGGTGACTTTACGGACAACAGACTTCTGCAGCAGATTCAGTCCACTGTCTACGTACAGATCCAGCTTCGACCTTCTGAATCATGCTCATTGAATCACTTAGTACACACACGTTGGTATAATGCTGTGATTCCAGCCATATGAAAGCCTGTGTAACTGCCATCACCTCCATCGTCATGCTGCTCGTGGTCATAGAGTGGGCACCACTGGATTCTTGAACGGTTCGGCCCGCTGAACGGGCTGTAAATGCCCACGCACTTCTCTGCTGCTTTACAACAGATCCATCTGTATAGATGAGCACTTCGGGGCTATCTGAGTGTTCATAGATGAGCGCGTTAACCTCTGCATTGACAGCGGCAGGGTTCTGCTCTCTGCACCGTCTGTCGAGTGTGATAATGCAGGAGAAAGTGCACTTAAATGCTGGAGGCACCGGCACCCATTCCTTGCCGGGGTTGATACTGGTAAGACTGCAGACCTGTCTGACGACATCTTCCGCCCGACCCATCCATGATTTGCCCCTCTTTAGTCTGTCACCCTTTTCTCTGAATATAGCGTCATGCAAAGGGTGCTGCTCATCTGCACTTATTTTTAAGTATGCACGAGCTCTCCAGATCTTGATCCTGTGTTCCATTGTCGGGAAGTCAAGGAGGTATCTCATTGCTACACAGCTGGTGTCGCTCGTGCAGCCCAAAATGATGCGCATGGCTTCGTTTTGTACCTTTTCGAGTCTTCCAATCTGTGTAGGGCTGACAATGAGGATGGCCAGGGCATATTCGATGCGTGAAAGTACAAGTCCTTGGAACAGAAGTATTAGCAGTCTTTGCTCGATATTGGCAGTCGCCATGACTCTCATTGCTGACAAACCTTTTCGAGCCTTCGTTATGACATAATCGACATGATCTCTGAAGTACAGGCAACGATCAAGCCTCACGCCAAGATATGTCATTGACTGGGTTCTACTCAAACTGCTCCCATCCATTCTTACTGCCGGCAGGTCTGTTTTCACAATATGGTTGTTTAGTGAGAACAATGTAATCGTTGCCTTTGCAGGGTTGACAAGGGCATCGGCATCAGCACACCATGAGGAAATTCGATCTAGTTCGCGCTGCATATCATTGGCAACCGCCTGTCTATCTCGACCCTGTCGATACACGAGGATGTCATCAACGAATGATAGAGTCCTACCCCTCCCATCCAACTGTTGTTCTGTGATCGGCATCGTATACACGTTGAATAGTACTGGTGACAGTGGTGAACCCTGCGGCAATCCTGGACATATCGTTATCGGCTCAGAAGACCAACTCCCGCATCTTAGCACCACCTGCTCAAAACACAGCTGCAAGCGATTTGACAGCAGATCGCCTGGCGTTGGGTTTTGTAAAAAAAAAAATGGTATGGGTCCCGGTCGTTTAGAAAGCAGATGGCAAATTACTGACCGTAAACTTGCAAAGAGATCACAAACAGCCAAAATAAATGATGGGGTTGATTGCGACGTCCTGGAAAGGAAATGCGGTCAACTTAACTACAGTTAATAAAGCAAACACTACAGATAAAAGAACAAGCAGGTTAACATATTAGCTGTCTACCTTCTTTGATGATGGTAACATCTCCCTTAGAACAGTTGAACTTGACACATTCGGAGTCTCCAGGAGGGGTGAAGGTTTCCCCATCTTGAAAAACATCTTCCCTCACACAGCATGTATCTGGTGTGTATAGAAATATGTCGCCATTATTAGCACTAATAATCTTGGCAATAAATCAACAATCAGCTGACTGATGCTGATGTTGACAGCGATGTCCTGTAAATGATATGGGAACAAACACAAAAATACATTTAATGTAAGTCCATATGTAAGGACTATGTTACCACGGCGGTTGTCAGGAAGTAAATTTCTAAATTTATCCTCACCCGGGCGCTGGTGCATCTGTGTCTGTGTGTGCGTTTGTTTGTTTGTGTGTGTGTGTGTGTGTGTGTGTGTGTGTGTGTGTGTGTGTGTGTGTGTGTGTGTGTGTGTGTGTGTGTGTCATTTCAGGGTATCACAGTATGGCAGTGTGAGTACCATTGCACGTCTCTCTTACAGACGACTCAAGCCGGCGTGTTATACTTTCTCATTCTGATGTTCCCAAATTGCGACTTCAAAGAACTTCAATTAATGTCGCAGTAATTAACTTCCTTGTACACTAATAATGTAAACTGAGAGAGGCGTATCCAGGGGCGAATCCCAAGCAGAGGGTCGCGACGTGATACCTTATTAGAGATACCCCACTCATCATCATTCCACGATGAAATATTGTGAGTGGCTCATCAATTCGGGTTCCGTGGTTCGGTGCAGATAAAAGTGCAGGGGTGATCACTGCTATAAACATGACCAGAAACTTTAAAAGTTAGGGATACATTTGCGTGTCTGATGTGTGCCGCTGGAATAAATCAGCCATCAGACATGTGCATGGCATGTAGAACTACTCTTCTAGAGCGCATGGAGGCTGAGGAATGTAGAAAATGCATACCCGTGGAGGAGGATGAAGAGAGTTACTGGTCGCCTGAAGAGGAGGTGCATGCCGATGCGACGGAGGTTATGCTAGAGGAGTTACGGACGGTGAGCAGGCAGGAGGAGGCGAAGATGGTTAAGGCTGGGAGTCACGGACTGTGTGTATGCAGGAGGTGGATTTTACGAAGTAGATGACTCTTGATGATAAGCACCCCATGGATTGATGCGGTTTAACCACGCCGCTGACTGGAAATACAGAGAGATTCATATACCACACACGTTAAACAGAAATTAACACCTGTGTGCCGTGAATGACAAGAGACAAGTACAGAGCGCTGTTGTTGTTGTTGGGGAATAAGCATTTGAGATGACAAGTGTACTACTTCCGTCTATCGTGCTGCACCACAGGTGTATCCTACTCATGGCTAATGGAGGACTGCGTATAGTGTAGTCGGTAAGCTCTTTTTAGTCTTGCGCGAAGATCAGCGGAAACTTTACGACGGATTTCGGTCCGCATTTGATGACATTTCAAGGCTTCGTCAATAATTAATCTAAATTTGCTATCATATATCTCACCATCTTGAAAGATCGTCAAAACAAGATGGGAGATTGTACTCAGTTTACTCTCCATCAAAATCCGAATCTCATAATGTTTCTTGGTGTTTAACGCACATCTGTGGGCCACCAACTTGCCGGCCGCCCACAATAGGCCAGAAACGAGGGTGCTTATCTCTAGGCCGAAGATGACAGGGGCTGGAATGGCCCTTGACAGAAACCCGACGCTCACCGCATGTAGTGCCGTATCCATCCTACCCGAGACGTTCACATCACGGGAGCACTTATTATATAGCAAAGATTGTTTTGTCTTTCTCAGCGTCCAAGACCTTTTGCAGTCTGGTAATCTCCCGAAGGTGAAAATTCTTTTTGGCAGCTAGAGCCATCGGTTATTAGCCACACGCTTCCACAGCTTCAACTGAGAGACCGGCTGCTCAACAGCGCATCAAAATAATTGTCTGAAACGGGCTCTTGGGCAAAGCAAAACTTTATAATCCCCACATTGGGGGTCACAGCAACACCGGGTACTATTTAGATTTCCGCAGTCATATTAGCAGTACCGGCAGGATTAATCATTCTCGCCGCAGGTATGCTGATCAGGGCCAATCGTAATAACTATCCCAACTATCACTTATATATCACTGCTTATATAAAACCATCCGTACTAATGGGCAAACTCTTTTCGCTGGATCCGTTTAGATTCAACCTTAGATCTATATGAAACAGTGTCCATGGGAATATCGATACATAAGCCCACAAACGGGTACTCTCCCGCTGTTTATACTTCACCTCGACACCGCAAGGTACTAGAGGAACATGATGAGATGAGACAGTCGGATATGACCCAGTGTGACGGGACAGCCCCGGCAGCATCCGAATTACACAAGTTTGAAAGGAATTAAAGAGCCCACAAGAATTATTCTATCATTCTCTAAGTAAAAGAATAATTGTTCACCAGAAAATAATCTAGTCCCCAACCAAGGAATAAGGAAAAACTAACAGAGATTGAAAACAAGAGAAAATTACATTTTGACCACGCACGCCCCATCATTTCTGTAATGCTAGGTCTGAGAAAGCTTTATGTCCAGATCAAACGTAAAACCCAGACACCACGGCACCAGTTGGCTGGCACTATCAAAGGTTGAAAACTCACTGTTTTCAGTACAAGGGAAGAGAAAGAGGGCAAAGTGTGAAATCTGGGCTGGGGACGAATTGATACATGGGCATGCTACTCAGGGGAAAACCCGTGTGATCCAAAGACGGCAATATAATGCAGGCCTAACACTTATCAAGAAGTCCAGACTCTGTGGAGCCGGGACAACGTCTGAGTTGCCAACACAAAAGAGCAATTGGGACCAGATGCTTAACACCTCTCCGTAATACGGGGCAAAGTAGGAACACATGGCTGACACCTTATTGCCAGCAACCCAGGAAGGCTGGTGGTAATAGCCTATTGGAATGTAATGACGCAACTGCATTGCCGCCAAAGCATGTTTCATTGTTTTAGGCGTGGCGGGGCCTCGGTCAATTTGATTGACAAATGGAACTACCGTCCACAGGAATGTAGGAGGGGTGAAAAGAACTTGGGACTTAATCCATCTCGGTAACTCATCCTACATGAAATAGAATAGGCGGAGTTAATTAATAGGGGATATATTAATTAGCCAACGTGGAAACTAGCCAGGGATGAAGAGAATAAAACTACATGCATGGCCAGCAAGACTTCAGACACATTCACTATAGCATTCTTAGGATACCTACTGGAGTAATATTAACATTTCGTTTCTGTTGGACTTCTGTACGAAGTATTATGATGGAAATTTCCTAGCTATAAACCAGGTATACCATTACTCTGATTAGTTTGTTGCTAGTCTGAAGGCTTGTGTAGTTTCCTGTTTTTAACATATTCTCCAAACTTTACACTCGTGGATTTCTTTATATTAATGTTCCAGTTCTACCTTTACGATTTCACTGAGAACTATTTGCTCTTGTCATGCAACTACTTGGGTTGTCTGATTTGTTGTATGTGAATACTTTGGATAAAGCCATTATCCAAGCTACATGAGCGTGTGGCTTATGCCATGTACAGAGATACATTTAGATTCATCCTTTTGAGGGTTTAAAAACTTTTGGGAGGAATTTAAACTACTTGGGAAAAAATTCCTGAGAGCTATCAGCCCCTTTGGGTAGCGCCCAAATTAAACCCCATTGATTTTTTGGCCCAACATTTTGGGAGTGCCTCCCAAGACTGTTGTGAAACCACTTGGTTTAGAATGGACCCTTCACCTTGCCCGCATGATATTCCTGAGGAAAGACGGGACTTAGGATTTTAATATCCCAAGACAGATTCAGGGGGAAAGGGATTTAATGTTTGACAGGGGGTGTGCGACCAAATCCCCCCGAAAAGCAGTATGAATGAATCAGAAAGGGAAAAGGTAAGTGGGGAACTTATATGGGAAAAAATCCATTACCAAAGTATAGAATATGTATGTTTGAGCTATAGATGTTCTAAAAAGTTTTATTAATATCTGTTTTGTTTGTTTTTTTGCGTTTCCATCCCGTTTAGGATATTGCGGTCAAACACAGCATCTTTAGTTTATGTTGATTCCCAGGCTAGAAATTTCGCTCCTTTGGGACGCCACGACTTTCTGAGCGACCGGGTCCATACTCTCCCTAAGTCACTTTTGCGATTTGAACCCCGCTAATTTTTCCTTCGCCGGCACGTGAGGTATATGATTTAAAAGTGCCGCGCAGAGGGGAACGCTTTATGCGCCCGGGGGGAAAAAAATGGGGAGGCGAAGAAGGCCCCGGGGACCGCGGGGCCGTTTTTTCCAAAAAGAAATCCCGCCCCGGGCACAGCGAACCGTTCCCCGTCGCAGAAACCATAACTACAGCAGCAAAAAAAACCGGGAAAATACAAACCACAACTGAAAAAAGGTTCATTAATTTTGTCAAAAACTTCCCTCCATGATCCAATTCACCTCAGGGGAAATTTTCCCCAACCCCTGTCAATTTTCCCTTTACACCACCCTCAAGTTAAACCCCCCAGGGGCCCCAAGGGCCTCCAGATATAAAACCTACTGATGCTCACGGTTTCCTCCTGTACAGCTCATCCCACCCCAAAAGCTGCAAAGATTCCATCCCATATTCCCAGCTACTCCGCCTTCGTCGCATCTGTCAGGATGATAATGACTTCCTCGAGAGAGCCCACGAAATGCTGGACTTTTTCCGCAGACGGTCCTACCCAGAGGACGTCTTGTCGACAGCTCTCTGTCGCATAACCCAGGTCCTCGCGGGAAATGTCCCTCGCCAAGCATACGCGACCTCAGAACAATGAACCCAAGCTTATCCTCACCTTCCATCCACATGCCTATGCCATCCAAGAACATTTTCCTGAGACGCTGGTCCATCTTGGAATCGGATCCTACCACTCGTGAGGTATTCTCAAATGGCCCCAGGGTAATTTTCCGCCGTAACCAGAGCCTCAGAGGACCACCTTGTGCACAATCGCCTCCCCACGGTTACCTCATCCGTGGGCAACCTTTGAATGCCATCGTAGGAATTGTCTGACATGCCCATACGTTGTTCAGACACAGAAATTGCATTTCCCCGAGGCATCTTCACCTTGAAAGATTGTTTCACCTGCACATCCCGCAATCTGATTTATGTTATCATCTGCAAACGATGTGACATGAAATACATTGGCCAAACGGGCAGACGTCTGCGGATCGTTTTAGAGAACACCTCAGAGACATCAATCAGGGCGCTGACAAACCTGTCCCCAACCATTTCAATTCCTCCAACCACAATGGAGCCGACGATGCATGTGTCACCGCATTAAAACCCTGCTTCTCAAATAGCTGTGTCAGACTTAGAATTGAATGCCAGCTAATCAACAATCTGGGATGCAACCACCCGGCAGGAATGAATACTGTCGTGGACGCTACAGTATAACTGTGGCATCTTCCCAATTGTTTACACTACCTATTACCGTGGTGTTCCCCCCCCCCACCCCCCCCCCCCCCCCCGCGATATCTAGACTTAATTGTCCCCACATTTCTATGTTTTTATAGCAGACTGTTCACATATTTTTGGCTACAAATCCTTTTGGCAACCCATTTTCAATTCGCGCCACGCGTTTCGCAGGGCCTAGTCACATTTCCGCCCACATGTAAAATATCAGGTTGTGCATCATAAGTGATAGGTCGTGTGCTTGTGTTTCTGTCGTTGTTTATCTGTGGTGTCATTGACAGAGATTCTTAGAATCAAAACGTCTGGTGTTATTTTTATGCGTTCGTGTGTTTTTTTTTATTTATTATTCATTTTTATTATATTTATTGAGGCTTCTGATTTCGGTTTTTCACCTGATTTTGCGACCGTGGATCTCCTTGTAAGGGATGTGCAACGTTTGTTAATGTATTATGTATTTATGTATGTATGTATGTATGTATGTATGTACGTATGTATGTATGTAGTATGTATGTAGTATGTATGTATTTTGTATGTTGTGGGTATGTATGTATGTAGTATGTATGTGATGTTTGAGGTAGGTAGGTAGGTAGGTAGGTATGTATGTATGATGTATGTATGTATGTATGTATGTATGTAGTATGTATGATGTATGTATGTATGTATGTATTGTATGTATTTGTAGATGTATGTATGTATGATGTATATGTATGTTTAGATGTATGTATGTATGTATGTATGTATGAAAGTAGTATGTATGTATGTGTATGTATGTATGTATGTATGTATGTATGTATGAGACGAGCTACGAGATGTCAAATACATGAATTATATCAGTCGTGGAATATCTCACAGTAATAAAAGAAAAATAGTTTATGCAGAGAGTGAATTGATAAAATAAAGAACATCTTATGGAGCTAATACTTATAATTGCAATGTTAAAACAAAAAGAATTATGTCGTATTTTAAAGTACCAGTTCTATTATATAGCTTTGACTCCTGGACAATTATATAATAAGCAAATTAACTTACTGGAGCACATTAATTATGATATTAAAAAAAGAATTATGATGATGCATGGACAGCAATGATAAGATTTCGTATTATTTTAAAGGAGGCTAAGACCCAAAGGGCAAAACTAGCACACATTGACAAAAGAGGAGTCATCATCGTGGGTTCATTTGAGAACAGGAAAACTGAAATATGATGAAAAAGCACGAAAATGTATGGCGAATGATACGGATGTAAGCAACGAGAGATGATCGTAAAGTTGTTCATGATAGTATCGAAAATACACACATTATAACTGATGTATTATGTTGGGGAGACTACTTTTGAAGAAACATTTATCGTCAAGGCAAGTCATCGTGTGATTTTGATGATGAAATGACGATGATGATGGTGGACGATGATGGTGACAATGATGATGGGGATGATGATGATAATATTTTGGATGTGTAGTATAAAATTAAACATGACATATTTCTTCGAAAAAACATACCCGAAAATGTTGTCTGATTGTTGGTACAGAGAAAACGTTCGCAGCCATTCACGTACTCGTGGCCGGGAGGTTTGCATTTACCATCAAGCGGGCAATTAGGGGTCAGAATACAGCTGCATCAGCTCAGTTTGTAAGTTAGTAATCATCATCAAGTATCAAAAAAAAAAAATATGGTGCATAGGCATGTGTGCATTTATGTATTTGTGTATTTTAAAATCAGCAGGGTGCAGGACGCATTACGGAAGTTAAAAGTAGAATAGGCGACCATATCACCGGTTGAAAAGATTAGGAAACCCTTTGAAATAATTTGTCAATCGAGGCGAGGAAAAGCATGCTTTAAAAGATGTATGATTATCCCGATGTACAGAAGGATCGGGGACTTATAAGACAAGTGAGGAATTATATGGAAGCTGTGGGGAAGTGGTTAAATAGATAATTCTGAGCGCACGGGGATGGGTAGAACGAATAGTGAAGATATGTGTAAAGACATTATCATACAAGGACAAATGGTGACTCGCATCAAAAGGGGACTGTTACATTTTTGTTTCCCCATCACGAAAAGGGAAACCTGTATGATCTTCCCCAATGTTAATCCAGCTCACGTCAGGGGGTCTGTAGGCGAAAGTCTTTGCTTTATGTATAGCATTTAATTTTTCAAATTCGTACTTCCTCACAATTTAAAATCGCTTAAAAGTCGATTAAAAGTCGACGGGCGACTTCATTGCACCGGGTTTTATCCCATATGGCTCGGTCTCTTTCCGCAAGCACGGAAAGCGTCGCACAAAGCACGAACTCGTAGCTTAGCGACGACCCAC
Source organism: Cepaea nemoralis (assembly GCA_014155875.1). Taxonomy (NCBI): domain Eukaryota; kingdom Metazoa; phylum Mollusca; class Gastropoda; order Stylommatophora; family Helicidae; genus Cepaea; species Cepaea nemoralis. Next base: position 15,069 of record JACEFZ010006768.1, on the reverse strand, counting down.
AGGATCTCCGAAACATTTAACTCGTAAACCAGGGGCGCCCCCGGGAAACGAACCCAAAACCTTCGGAGCACGAACAAACGGCTTGACACTTTGCCCCCCCGAGACTCCGAGACTCCTTCACAATTTCCAAAAACATACAACACACACACACAAAAACACAACACACACACACACACACACACACAAAAAGCTTCTTGAGCGATATAATAATGTCTTAAATTAATCAAGAAAAAAATTGTTAATTAACAAAACAAAACCCATATATGCAAATTTTCCAGAAATAATAAGGAAGGCAAAGGAAGCATCTGCACTTAAGTAATTTATCGTCATATTGCACATGATACAGTGGAGGAGATTCAGAAAATCGTATAGATCCCATGGCACCAAGAAAAGGAAGAATTAAAATATGTGTGTTCAACCTTAATAAAGTGTTGCCATTTCATAATACCAACTGGCATTTTGCGGGACAGACCATAGTTTTTGTCTTTAAAAACTAGAAGACATAATAACCCCTGCATAACACAAAGCTTCGGCTGAAAATTTTACAGATCATGTGTTCATGCAGCACGATACCTCTGTCGGTCTGCCTGTTACTCCAGTGGGAAAAGGTAACACTAATACATCTTGAACAAGACAAGCTACAGAATGTGTCACATTAAACTGTCTGTCTGCCTTGTTTACTCATGAGGAAAGGTAACACTAATACATCTTGAACAAGACAAGCTACAGAATGTGTCACATTAAACTGTCTGTCTGCCTTGTTTACTCCAGAGAAGTAACACTAATACATCCTTGAACAAGACAAGCTACAGAATGTGTCACATTAAACTGCTCTGTCTGCCTTGTTTACTCCAGAGGAAAGGTAACACTAATACATCTTGAACAAGACAAGCTACAGAATGTGTCACATTAAACTGTCTGTCTGCCTTGTTTACTCCAGAGGAAAGGTAACACTAATACATCTTGAACAAGACAAGCTACAGAATGTGTCACATTAAACTGTCTGTCTGCCTTGTTACTCCAGAGGAAAGGTAACACTAATACATCTTGAACAAGACAAGCTACAGAATGTGTCACATTAAACTGTCTGGTCTGCCTTGTTTACTCCAGAGGAAAGGTAACACTAATACATCTTGAACAAGACAAGCTACAGAATGTGTCACATTAAACTGTCTGTCTGCCTTGTTTACTCCAGAGGAAAGGTAACACTAATACATCTTGAACAAGACAAGCTACAGAATGTGTCACATTAAACTGTCTGTCTGCCTTGTTTACTCCAGAGGAAAGGTAACACTAATACATCTTGAACAAGACAAGCTACAGAATGTGTCACATTAAACTGTCTGTCTGCCTTGTTTTACTCCAGAGAAAGGTAACACTAATACATCTTGAACAAGACAAGCTACAGAATGTGTCACATTAAACTGTCTGTCTGCCTTGTTTACTCCAGAGGAAAGGTAACACTAATACATCTTGAACAAGACAAGCTACAGAATGTGTCACATTAAACTGTCTGTCTGCCTTGTTTTACTCCATGAGGAAAGGTAACACTAATACCATCTTGAACAAGACAAGCTACAGAATGTGCCTCACATTAAACTGTCTGTCTGCCTTGTTTACTCCAGAGGAAAGGTAACACTAATACATCTGAACAAGACAAGCTACAGAATGTCTCACATTAAACTGTCGGTCTGCCTTGTTTACTCCAGAGGAAAGGTAACACTAATACATCTTGAACAAGACAAGCTACAGAATGTGTCACATTAAACTGTCGGTCTGCCTTGTTTACTCCAGAGGAAAGGTAACACTAATACATCTTGAACAAGACAAGCTACAGAATGTCTCACATTAAACTGGCGGTCTGCCTTGTTTACTCCAGAGGAAAGGTAACACTAATACATCTTGAACAAGACAAGCTACAGAATGTCTCACATTAAACTGTCGGTCTGCCTTGTTTACTCCAGAGGAAAGGTAACACTAATACATCTTGAACAAGACAAGCTACAGAATGTGTCACATTAAACTGTCGGTCTGCCTTGTTTACTCCAGTGGAAAGGTAACACTAGTACATCTTGAACAAGACAAGCTACAGAATGTCTCACATTAACTGTCGGTCTGCCTTGTTTACTCTCCAGAGGAAAGGTAACAATAATACATCTTGAACAAGACAAGCTACAGAAATGTGTCACATTAAAACTGTCGGTCTGCCTTGTTTACTCCAGAGGAAAGGTAACAACTAATACATCTTGAACAAGACAAAGCTACAGAATGTGTCACATTAAACTGTCGGTCTGGCCTTGTTTACTCCAGAGGAAAGGTAACACTAATCCATCTTGAACAAGACAAGCTACAGAATGTGTCACATTAAACTGTCTGTCTGCCTTGTTTACTCCAGAGGAAAGGTAACACTAATACATCTTGAACAAGACAAGCTACAGAATGTGTCACATTAAACTGTCTGTCTGCCTTGTTTACTCCAGAGGAAAGGTAACACTAATACATCTTGAACAAGACAAGCTACAGAATGTGTCACATTAAACTGTCTGCTTGTCAGAGCTTAGGACCTGCTCTGCGCTGCCATGACATTTAGTCAAAGGCTACATTTCCTGCACCAGAGTTAAATCTTGTTCACTCCTCACAATTACGTTTCTGTACCCGAAAGTCGTTGGCAGAATGTGGGATTTCAAGTTTGTTGAACGCCACCCAACATTCGGCGCTAACAGTAACAGAAAGCAGGTAGCACTGTCTACTGGCATACGGTAGCTCAGTCACATTTTACTAAGAGTCTACTAACTCATTCTACATAACACTGATATTGATATAGCAATAAATCTGTATCATTTATTCATTCATTCAGAAGCATTTCCTTTGCAGAAACTCGCTCCCATAAGAACCTTCCGGAAATCTTCTCGATCACAAGCAAGATGTCCTGCGTCTGGTACACCCATCTGGAGATCATCTGCCACATCCTGCACTCATCTTCTCTTTGACCTTCCTATTCCTCTTTTTCCGGGTGTATACCCTCCATTACTGTTCTCTCCAATCTTTCATGACGTTTCAAGTGACCAAAATATTTCAATTTTCTCGGTTTCATAGTCTTTAATAGCCAACCCTTTTCAATATTTAGCTCCTGAAGAATGGATTCATTTGTTCTTTTTTTTTTTACCCACAATATTCTTAGAACCCGTCTATAACAGAGGTTCCCAAACCAGGGCCCAGCGGGCCACTTTTGGCCCGCCATCTGTAAGAAAGTGGCACGCGAGGCCTCGTTGTTTATTATAATATATTTTAATAATTTAAAAAAAAAAACTGCATTCGGAGTGCCCCGTCAGCGTGCGATAATTTGTTCTGCTCGTGGTTGTTATGCTCAGATATTATCGAATGCACCTGTTCAGTCCACATCTAAACGTTATGAAGTTTCCATATCCCTGCCTTGTCGACCAGTCAGAGTGAGCAAGGCACCATGATGTCGTCTGTTACAACTGTTTAGCAGAGTAGGTAGTATTGTGTTGAAATTAGATTTTTTCAAACAAAAATTTACCGTTAAAGCCTATAAACATGAGTGTGGAAGATCTAAAATCAAACAATGGTAAAAAGCGAAAATGTGAAGATGTTGCTTGTCGTGAATTCAACGAAGATTGGACTGAGAAATTTATGTTTATGCCTAGTCATAGTTATAAACTAGTTTGCTTAATCTGCGGATTTTGTGTTTTTGTAAACAAAAACAAAAAATTAATCTGGAACGACACTTCACGACCACACATTCAGACATAAATGCTCAGTATCCGATCAATTGGGGGTTAAGAAACTATTTCATAGAGAAAGTTCTCTGACCAGGCAGCAGTCATTTTTACCAAGGCTAACGAACAGAACAAGAGTGTTGTTGTTACATCGTACAAAGTCGCTCTTATGTTGGCTCGCAAGAAAGACGATGCAGAAAAAATAATCAAGCCTTCCCTTAAAATTGCTGCTAGAATGCTTGACGATAAAAAGTATGAAACGAAATTTGATCACATTCCTTTGTCTAATAATATTACGGCCAGGCGAGTTGAGGAATTAGCCAACAATGTTCATCGTCAAGTAGCAGCACATATAACAAATTGTGATTTTTTTTTTCATTGGCAGTGCAAAATCCACTGACATTTTTATGCGCAGCTCAGGTCACAGTTTTTGTTCAAGCAATAACCGATAATTTTGAAGTCATGCAAGGGCTTCTATGACTGTAATCAATGCATGCAACTACCAAAAGGACTGATCTGTTTGAAACTCTGAAGTTGTGTGTAGAGAAAAACAACGTAGAATGGATCAAATTGGACAGTGTATGCACCGACTGTGTTCCGGATTTGACGGGGGAAAAGTATGGATGTCTAGCATTATTGGAACAGTTTCTTGGCAGAACTATATTAAAATAGCGTTGTATCATTCACTAAGAAGCTCTATGTGGAAAGACATTAAATCTGAAACATGTCAAGGATGTTGTTCTGAGGTGTGTGAACTGCATTCGAAGAAATGCGCTGAACAGGCATTAGTTCAGATAGTTTCTATCAGACTTGAACGAGGAATACGGTGAGCGACTGTTACACTGTGATATCAGATGGCTATCTAAAGGGATAGTTCTGTCATATTTCGGGGCAATGTAAAATAGTGTCTATCTGTTTCTGTCTGGAAAAAAAAATTGCCCACAGAACGGGAATGTCTGCTGAACGATGACTGGTTTAGTGACCTGGCATTTTTGATGGCCATGACGCCTCATACTCTTTAAATGCGAGGTTCCAGGGAAAAATTAAAAAAACAAAACTATTCACAAATTTCTGGGATGACTTTCTTCATTTAAAATGCGTCAACGACTGTTTATCGGACAGCTGACTGAAGGGACTTTAGAGGTGTTTCCAACTTGTGGTGGAAAATAAATATGACTTGTTACAGTACAATGTAAAGGTTGAAAGTCGAGATTTCAAGAGTTCACAATAGAGGAGAATATTGTTGCACTCTTCATAAATCTGTTCGTATTTCCTGATTCGAAGCTCTGCCAATTACAGCACCTCCTTCAGCACGAAGTAATTGATTTGAGATGCAATTCTGCACGGAGATGTAAGTTTTTGGAGTTGCCTGCTTCACCTTCAGCTGATTATATGATTTCATTCTAGCGACCTTTGCCTGTCAAACAATTTTAACACTTGCGTTCATTCACCCAGAGATACATTTGTCGTCTTGGTACGCTTCAGGCTCGAGCAGTCAATTTCCGCAATGACCGTTGTTTTAAAAAAAAAAGTAACGTTCCCAATACACTTACAGTATTCTAGCTACGCTTATACATCGATAAACTGGCATCTGAACTTCAGTAACTGGTTATGAGTAACAGTTACAATTGTAAATTAATTACATTAATTGCGATGTTCAAAACTGATTTTAAAATGTATTCTTAAATGAAATTTTGATTGTAAACAAAAAAACCAAATACCAAAAAATGACCTCAGTATATTGCTGACACTGACTGCCTTTAAAGTTTTAGAATGTTGTTGACCAAAGTTAAGAAAGGTAAGAATGATATTGCACGACATTTATAATTTTATAAAGTTGTGGCCCGCTTAACTACCGAAAATTGTAGATATGGACTTCTGCTTGAAAACCTTGGGAACCACTGGTCTTTAAAATTAGTATTCAACGACAGCAGTAATTTAATGAACCAGTCGACTCTAGTGGACCCTGGATCTCTGCTGATGATATTCCCCCATGCCACCGTCTCAGTACATCCAGCATGATTTCTTTTGGCCCGTCTCTTCCCTCTTCCACTCGATCTTTCCAGTTGTCACGATGTTCTCTAGTTCCTCACTTCTCATCATACGATCAAAGAAATCAGTTTGTCGCTTTCTTATTGTTCTATATAATGTTCTAGTTTCATTAGCCTCTGTCCAAGGAATTCGCAACATTCGTCTGTGGAACCACATCTATGTTGCTTCCAGGTTCTTCCTTATTTGCTCATTTACATCCCAATATTCACTGCTACACATCAAATAAGATTCTATATAGCACTTCATCACTATTTTTTCTTACATTCATTGATAGCGACTTATTGCATAGGATACTCTTCATTTTCTGAAATGGAGCCTTTGCTTGCCATATTCTGCTCTTAATCTGTTGTGCAACTTCCAGCTCATGTTATAAATGCACCTAGGTATTTAAATCTATCCATGTGGATAAGAATTGTCCCTTCTATTCATATTTCACAGTTTGTTGTCACTATTTTTCATCGATATCAACATTATTACTGTTTTCTTGATATTCAAGGAGAAGTCATTCTTTGCAATCTCTGTTACTACAATATCCAACAATTGTTGTGGATCAGTGTTTTATATATTGTGATATTTGTATGTTTCCGTTCTTTTAATAGTCATATTATCTATTTGCATGTGGCCAGAGTTTTTAGCCATTCCTTTTCTTGAAATTACCATATATTATGTCTTATCTTGGTTGATAACCAGCCCCATCTGTTGGGCTTTTTCCTTTAAGTGTGTCAATATTTCGAATGTCTTTTGTTCATTTACCCCTATAGTATCTATATCATCTGCATAACCAAGCAGCTTGGATGTTCCTCCAATATCACATTCCTCCTTCACCTTCCTTACAACTTTCTCTAGAGCCGGATTGAAGAGTAGCTGTGATAGTGCATCACCCTGTTTCAAGCCAAATGTTATTTGGACAGGGTCTGATTTCCTGCCTTTATAGGTTACTATATTATAAGTATCTTCCATGCATAGTCTGGTCATGTTGACTAACTTCCTTGGTATTCCAAATTCCTGCATAGCATTCCATAGACTATCCCTATGGACACTATCATAAGCCTTTTTACAATCCACAAAAATGTTATGGAGATCACTTTTATATTCCCAATATTTCTCGGCTATTTATCGTAAGATAAATATCTGCTCTATTGTTGATCTGTTTTGTCTAAAACCCGCCTGGTAGTCACCTAATATGACTTCTGAATATGGTTTTAGTCTATTTAGTAAAGTCAGAGCATTGCTTTGCTAATAAGGCAGCGTCTGTAGATTGTCTTGTTTCAGATGTATTGTTACCTGTCCTCTGGAGACCCCGAGATGGAACATGGTATAAGGGCAACCCCATGGTATCTATATGTCAGCCTAGGCTTTGTGCCATCGAGACAAATAACTCAATCCCTAGTTCATATTTTATATATATATATATATATATATATATATATATATATATATATATATATATATATATATATATATATATATATATATATATATATTATATATATATATATATGGACCTGCTCTCCGGGAGCTGAGAAAAACTCGGTGGAGACGGGTGAGTTTGGTGACCTGATTTGACTGGGTTGGTACAGATGACTAACCCTGAATTATTTTGTTTCAGGTATCCCCTTTTCGAGTATTGTCAACAAAGGACGGAATAGTGAAGCTTAATTATTCGGGAAAAAGATCGCGTAACTTTGGTTACAGAGGCAACAAACTTCACCTCCAGACGAAAGTTTTGTGCAGATTACATCTTTCCCAATCACCAGAATATGACGAGGGATCACGCCACCGCCTTTCAAAAGGCAATTTTTTGTGCAAGTACTTACCACCCACCATCATTGTTCCAGAGTTACGTGACCACGAACATGAGACCATTGTATATATATATATATATATATATATATATATATATATATATATATATATATATATATATATATATCTTCTTCTTCAGCGTTCCGAGCCATTGAGGTTCCTTGCCCCAGATACAATCCGTCTCCATTCGTCTCTCTGGTTGACCTTCTCTTGCCAGTCGTTGATTCCAAGTGCTGGACGGTAATTTGAAACCCGTTCCAATGGTTTTATTACAAAAGCATAAAAGCATAAAAGAAACTTGAACAGGTGTGGAACAATTAAACAATGCATTCATTTTGAATGAACTATGCACCATGGTTTGGTCAGAAGAAGTCGCCGTAGGCATTCAGGCAAGCATCCTATTGCCGTCCGCAAAATAGGATTGTGGTTGCTCACTGTTTACCGCGTTCATTAGGTCTGCATCTGTGTGAAATCGTTGCCACTTGAGAGCTTTTTTAGAGGTCAGAACAAATGAAAATCACATAGTGACAAATCAGGACTATAGGTTTGATGTTGCAGAATTTCCCACTTCTTCCTTGCTAATGCTTCCTGCACAATCTTTGCGACATTGCGACATGCGGACGACCATTATCGTGCAACAAAATCACACCGCGAAAAATCATGCCGGTCCTTTATTTTTGATGGCTATTTGCAGCTTGTCTAGTGTTTGCAAGTAGTGGGTAGAGTTGATATTGACCAGGTTCTTTAATGTCGGCTAACTATAGTCCCTTCATGGTTAACAAAACAAAAATGCGCTCAGTATAATTGAAGATCGTAAACTGATTAGAGACATTAGACGTAGACAGTCACAATTTTTGGACATGAAACTGATTAGAGACATTAGACGTAGGCAGTCACAATTTTTGGACATGTTACGAGAAGAAATGATTTGGAGAACTTGGTGACAACTGGTAAGATTGAGGGGAATCAACCAAGGGGAAGACCTAGAAGCAAGTATCTGGATGGATTGGCATTGTGGCATGTTCGAGACAGAAACATGGAGCTGATCCACGACTCTGGTGATCGAGTGAGATGGCAGAACATGACGTGGATCAGCTCTGTGTTTCTGTCTCGACCATGCCACGAGGCCAAGCCATCCAGGTATTTGCTTCCATATATATATATATATATATATATATATATATATATATATATATATATATATATATATATATATATATATGTGTGTGTGTGTGTGTGTGTGTGTGTGTGTGTGTGTGTGTATGGAGTCTTGCCTTGAACAGTCAAGCGAATGCTCACTATAGTATGCTGTATATCTGTCCCTGTTTGAAGAGGTATAGCGTAACATGCAACCTTCTGGCCCCCTGGTCAGACATGACATTTCCCTCAGACTAAGTCTCTGTTGTGACGTTCTGAGTAAAATCTGAACTAGAAAACAAACCCCGAGAATGATCTTATTTATAGGGAGATTATTCTCCTCCCTCGAGGGTCACTCTCGATACCAGGGATCTGTGTGAGTTCAGATAAACTTTCTGAAGATCCACATATTTATCCTGATTGACGGAAAAACAAACATTGTAAAACCACCCCCTCCCCACACCCATTACAACAGGCACGGACAAGAAGGTTCGGCTGACATGCCACAAGAATTGTATACATCACGAACTTGGTGTGATCTCTGGGGTGGGGCGCCAAAGGGTCGTGAGTTTTGGGGTTTGATTGACTGCTTGATTTTCGTGACAATGATGATGATGATGATGATGATGATGATGATGATGATGATGATGATGATGATGATGATGATGATGATGATGATGGATGAATGGATGGTGTGGTATACAAACACACACACAGACTTACATTCACCCAAGTATTCGTGATCCACAGCAAACTCAAAGCGATGTTTACACCGAAAACGTTTGCAGCCATTCCTAAAGTAGGCGGGGCCTCCCACAGCGTGACATCTGTTCCCATCCCAGCATTCTGTGTGTCAGACATACAGGTGACTCAACTCAGTTTGTAGGTTAGTCATCATCATCATGTGTCAAATACATTATTGTATGGTGTCAATGTATTTAAGTATTCCGTTATTAATGCTTAATCGTCCGCATTTTTGTTTTAAATTGTTAAGTTGTATATCACTTGTAGGACGTTGCAATCAACACCAGCATTGTTCAGCTGCAATTGATGTACTAAGCAAGTTTGTTTTTTTTTTTTTTTTACGTTTAGTGGTTTGACATTGCTTTCTGACGACAGGCTCACATATCCCCGTAAGTTACCAGTGCGGTGCGATCCGCTGCCGAATCTCTCCCGCAGCTGTTTTATCCACGTGGATATACGGGATTACGAACAACGTAGTCAACTCCCTTCACTAGGGCGGCAGACTAATCGTCCACAAAAGGAGTTCTTTATTGGTGTAATTTGTAGTTGGTTTTGCTTCTGTGTTTTGTTCTCCGTTCGGTGTTGTTACGGTCTCTCTTTGGCTGGTTTCTTTACATATGCTATCTATATGGGTTACGAACAACAGAGGGAAACAGAACACAACCTTGTCGTAGACGTTTGTTAGCTTCTCATAACGTGTCGAAAAAATGTGACTGTCTACGTCAAATTGCTCTAATCAATTTCTTGCAGGAATTGGTCATTGGATGAACTGTCTGTCTGTGGTATTCTTTGCAATTTTATCAGAAACCACATTTCAATAGCCACCAGATGTTTTTCAACTAGTCTGCTCATTGTCCATGCTTCCCATCCTTACAATAGTGCGTGTTCCATGTAACACCTCAACACTCTTTTTCTCGCTGAAATTGTCATCTTTTTATTGATCAGTATGATTTTCATCTTGCAAGAGGCTGCCTTCACCATGGCGATTCTTGTTCTAATCTCTTTAAGGCATCTCCCATCATATGTTATGATTGTTCCGAGATAATTGTACCGATTCACTTGTTTAAGAATATTCACATTTACATTACATTGTGGTATTTCGTTATTTCTAGTGACGACCATAATTTGTGCCTTCTAACAATTTAATTATACCCCAAGTTATTCACCGCGTGTAACACTCGCATCTACTTAAATGTTGCAGATCCTGCTCATTGTCTGCAATCAATACTGTATCATCCGCATATCTAATGTTATTGATTTTATGTCCCCCAATAATGATTCCTTTCATATCGTCAACATTTCTGGAAATACTTTCACTGCACGGGGAAGAAAGATCTGGAGACATTACTTATCCCTATCTCACACCTCTCTTAGTAGGCTAATATTGACCCACTTCATTATCAATATTTATGACAGCTTGTTGTTTCCAATATATGTGTTTATGAGTTTAAGGTATCTCCAATCAATTTGCAGATCTGTAAACATCGCCATCGTGTTGACATGTCTATTTTTATCGAAAGAATTGTGTGTAGTCAATGGGTTGGCACCTTTCTGTCTTGACAGACGATAGTTTGGTGCATTGTGCTTCAAAAAAGCATAATAACTACAACCCATGCAAATGTCGAGTGTGGCTGATAAGGCCAATTCGCAATGTAAATGATCGGCCACAGTGGTTGCATGTGAAAACGTGGTCATTTCCACCATCATGTACAATCTTACGTCTTTCAAGATCTGTGTGTGCTTAATCTGCAATCATTTTCTCCTTTGTCTTTATTACATTTCTGATAGTTGCCCTCCATGCAACACGTTCAGCGGCGACTAGCTCCCAATGTGCATTATTAATGCCTGTATCAATCATGTCCCGCTTACACACATTTTTGTATCGAAGAAGAGGCCGACACTGAGATCTCTTACCCATCTGTAATTCACCAAGAAAGATATCCTTCAGTATTTTATCATCACCCATCCTTCTAACGTGTCCTATCCATCTCAGTCTACGAAGACTGAGGATGGAATACACAGTCACACAACCTGATCTTTCCAATACTTCAGTATTTGTGATTTTGTCTTGCCACTTAATACCAAGTATTCTTCGCAGACACCGCATATGAAAGCTGTTTAAATTTTTCTCTTGGTGTGTGTAAGTTGACCAGGTTTCACTGCCATAAAGAAGAGTACTTAGGACACAGGCTTGGCAGAGGAGGACTTTGTTTTGGGAGTAAGCTTCCTGTTCTCCCGGACTCTTTTTCCTAACATGTTCATTGTTGTTGCTGCCTTACCAATCCTGATGTTGATTTCCTGATCTGGGGATAATTTGCTTTTTACCTCGATAATAGACATGTGTAGTAAATAAAGCAAATATGTAAGACTGTGTTTACTTCTATAGAATGTTTAATTAATGTCCTTAGCATATAGACAACATTTACTGTTTCTTTGCTTCTACACAGCCACATTGTTCTTCTCCTATTTCGGGTTGTATTTTCTTCCTAACTCTTTGCATGATAATTCTTAGCAAAATCGTTGTGATGTGGCTCATTATACTAACTGTTCGATATTGATCAAATTCCAAGGCTCCTGATTTCTTCGGGATTGCAATAAATATAAAATTACCAAATGTAATTCAGGGAGTATATCTCCAGTATCGTTCACATATTGACAATTGTGTTCAGCAGTCTGGTGACTTTATCTATTCCATATTACTTCTGGGGCAGTGATAATTTACGTTGAGATGTTGTCTGGACCTGGGGTCTTGCGAGATTTCACATGGTTAAGAGCATTCTGAACTTCTATCTTCAGAATTGATATTCCTTCATTATTACTCCGAAGATCATTATGTTCTTCTTTTGTATCATAATAAAGTGTTTTTTTTTCCCCACATAATCTTACCATGCATGTAAAATATCATGTTTTTCTATTATGATTTCTGCATCTTTTGTTTTCAGGCAGCCCGTTGATGAAGGTGTTTTATATTAGTAAGCTCCTGAATTCTTTCGATCTTTAATTTGTTAAATTTACTGTTATGTTGTTGTTCAATTTCTGTGCAATGATTTTCAAGCCATGCTTCTTATGCTTCTTTACATAATTTTATGATTTCCTGTGAATCTCTTCCTATTTGTCAGGATTATTTTTGTTGTATCTTCTTGCTTCTATTAGTCTTAATATGTCTTCAGTCATCCATTTCTAACGACCTACTTTCTTTAATTTTGGGATAGTTGTTTCTGCAGCAAAATTGACTGAATTTTCAATGTTTTCCATTGTTCATCTACATCTTGAAATATGGTCTCTAGATCAGACAATACATGCAATCTGTTCTGTACTTCTATGTTTAAAATGTCTTGATTTCCTTATCATGCTTAAATGCACTTAGATCATATTTAGTGTTTTCTGCTGTATACTTGACTTTCTTTAACTTTACCTTCAATGTTCCTATAATCAATATGTGATTACTGTAAGAGCCCGCATTTGGAAATGGTTTTGTGACTGTTAACGCCTTTCGAAATATTTGTTAATCAGGATGTAACCGATCTGGTTTCTAATCCTGCTATCAGGACAGCTCCATGTCAATAATCTTCTGTGATATTGCTTAAACCAGGTGTTTCCGACAATCTTTTTTCCTGTTATTTTTCTCATTCTACAAGTCTGTATCCTCTCTCGTTTCGTTCTCCCAAACATGTTTAACTACTGTGCATCCATCACCTTGATTTCCTACTTTCGCATTGAAGTCATCCATTATTATGTTATTTCTAATTGTTTTTACAATTCTTCAAAGCATTCTTTGTGTAATTATGCAATACCTCTACGCAATCGTCACTGCTTTATCTGCTAAATTACTTCTGAAAAAGGTTACATTAGAATACCTAAAGAAAGAAGTTAAATGTAGACTAGTATCGGAAAGCATATAAATATAGAATATACAAGGAAATAAGTTAAATGTACAGAAACCAAAGAAATAAATTGCTCGTAGAACAACCAAAGAAACAAAAAATAAATGTAGAATACCCCAATAAAGAAGTTAAATGTAGAAAACCTAAATACATAAGTTACATGTAGAACTACTTAAGAGAAAATGTAAATGTATAATAAACCCAGAGAGAATTAAATGTAGAATTCTTCAGAAAGAAGTTAAATGTAGAACTGCTCAATGAAATAAGTATGAGTAAATGTAAAACTGCTAACGAATGAAGTTAATTAAAGAATAGCTAAATACAGAAGTGTAATTTAGAATGTTTTAAAATGTTTTGCATATCCTTTACAGGACATCGCTGTCAACATCAGCATCTTTCAGCTGATTGTTGATCTCTTGGCAAGATTACGCTCAGTAGTTTGCCATTGATTTTTGAGCGGCCGACTCATTTTCCCGCAAGTCACGAGCGCGGGTAGAACCGCAACCATTTCTCGCGCGCTGCGAGAACCTGCGTGGATAAACGGGACTACGGAGAAAGTATTGTAACGCCTCGGCCAGAGAGACCGCCTGTAATTTAGAATAGCCAACAACAACAACAAAAAAAGAAGAAAGAAACGAAGAAGTTTAGCGTAGAATTGCTGCAGCAAGAACTTAAATGTAGTTTAGCCCAAGAGAGAAAATAAATGTCGAACAGCTTAAGGTAGTCAAGATTGTGGTCGCATTATGAACAGAGAATAATTGGAACATAATATAGCAGTAGAACAATTTGAAGCTAAAGATAAACAAAGACAAGCAAAGAGAGACGATTTATAATATCGCTTCATAATGATGCGGAGACTATCAATCAATCATGTGCCATGCCGGTAAGCGTGGGCTGTCATGACTCGCCAGTTCACTCGATCACCAAAGTCGTGGATCAGCTCAGTGTTCCTGTCTCGTTCATGCCATGTGGCCAAGCCATCCAGGTATTTTCCTCTCGGTCTTCCTCTTGGTCTGTTCCCCTCGATCTTGCCAGTTGTCAATAAAGTTCTCCAATCCATTTCTTCTCATAACATGTCCAAAAAACGTTGACTGTCTTCGTCTAATTTCTCTAATCAGTCTACGATTTTCATTTGTCTTCTGTAGTACTTGGTCATTGGATTTTTCTATCTGTCCATGGTACTCTTTGCATTTTCCTCAGAAACCACATTTCTGTAGCCATCAAATGTTTTTCAGCTTGACTGCTCATTGTTCAAGTTTTACATCCATACAAAAGAACAGGCTCTATGTATCTCCTCAACACTCTTTTTCTCGTTTCAGTTGACATCTTTTTATTGGTCAGAATGTTTTTCATCTTGCTAAAGGCTACTTTCGCCATGGCGATTCTTGTTCTAATCTCTTCAAGGCATCTCCCATCAGATGTTATGACTGTTCCGAGATAATTGTATCAATTCACTTGTTGAAGAATATTCCCATTTACTTGTATATTACATTGTGGTACTTCGTTCTTCCTAGTGACGACCATAACCTGTGTCTTCTTACAATTTAATTCCAACCCCAGCTGCCCACTGTGTACAACAACCGTGTCTACTAATTGTTGCAGATCCTGTGCATTGTCTGCAATCAATACTGTATCATCTGCATATCTAATGTTATTGAGGTTTCTTCCTCCAATGCTGAAAATTTTTTTCCAAAAAATTTTTTTTT